>SNQJ01S0157176.1:0-22188 GCA_010110895.2 Picea sitchensis
ATAAGGAGGACTTTACAATGGCACCCGTCTGGATCCGCCTCTACTCCCTCCCGCAAGAGTTCTGGTTGGAGGAGATTCTTATGGGAATAGGTAATACAATCGGTCAATACGTGAAGGCCTTTGAAGCCACAAAGAAAAGAAAATACACTTCATATGCCCGAATATGTGTCTACATGAACATAGCTAAAACCTTACCAGGTGCGGTAATACTGGAGTATCAGGACAAGGACTGGTCACAAACCCTTGACTACGAACACATCCCGTTCAGATGCAGAAAATGCCACGAACATGGCCATCTGTTCTGGGACTGCCCTCTTAATCAACAAGCTCCCAAGGCCAATCAGAATCTGTAGAAAGACGGTTTCACAACGATCCAGACGAGGAAGAAGAATCCTCCTCGAAATCAAACAGCTTACCCCAGACCTAGGATCCAGACCAGGAATGCCTATGATATACTGAGCCAGCTACCTGAGAACGAGGAAATCCAAGATCCACATGACAGNTGTAGATGGTGATACTCTGATGCAAATGGACGCTCAATACCTGGAAAGCATCGACCTTGAGAAACTGGAGGAAGTCCTCAATCAGAAATACCTGCAAGGCCTTCCAGAAGAACAACTTAGAAAGGTGCATAAGGTCTTCCTCGGTTCAACAGTGGGATCCACAGCTCGCCTTGGCATCGCCATAGAATCAAGCTCCGGCTCCAAGAAAGTACCGCGAGAGAATAAAAGAAGGGGGAGGAAACTAGTACATCAGCTAATTAAAGAAGCTGGAAATCTAATGATCAACTCAGGTCAAATACAGAAGCTCTCGGAGGGATACCTCCACCCACACCCCTCCTCATAATGATAAATATTATCACTTGGAACATTAGAGGACTCAACGGCAGATCCAAGCAAAGAATCCTCAAGGATTGCGTCAAGGAGGAAAGCCCAGATATTCTGATGTTATAGGAAACTAAATGTGCAGGAATGGAAGTTGAAACCATCTTCCAACGAATATGGAAAGGTTGTAACTATGTCCATACGAACTCTGCGGGCGCCTCGAGAGGTCTAGCAATATTGTGGAACCCTAACCACACTATCCTTAGTGGACCCTTCTCCACTATAGGCACCTTGTCAGCTCACTTTGAAGTTATAGGCTCAAATCAGGAGGGGACCATCACCAATGTCTACGGCCCACAAGGACAACAGGATAAAATCAAATTTATGGAAAAGCTGACCCAAGTTAAGACATTGGCAAACACGCCAAACTGGATCATAGGAGGGGACTTTAATATGATCATGTCACTGGAGGAAAAAACAGGCGGAAGCAAACGATTGGAGCAAGACAACAGTAAGTTCCAAACCCCCCCTGAACAATTAAAGTTAGTAGACATAGAGAACAACAATGGTACTTTCACTTAGTCTAATCGCAGATCAGGTAGCCAGCATGTAGCATGCCAACTCGATCGCTTTCTCGTAATAGAGGATTTGATTGAAAGAGACCTCTGTATAGAAAGCTTGATCCTCCCCAAAGCGGGTTCCGACCATTGGCCAATCGCACTTCAAATAGAAATAGAGACAACTCCAAAATTTAAACCATTTAGATTTGAGAAATTCTGGCTCACACACCCAGATTTCCAACAGCTGGCACAAACTTGGTGGAATCAGTCTGAGACAGATCAGGGTATCAAGATGTACAGATTTCAACAAAGGCTCAAAAACTTCAAGCAAAGGCTCAAAAACTTCAAGCAAAGGCTCAAACACTGGAACAAAAATACGTTCGACAATATTTTCCAAAGCATCAAGGAAGCAAAGAACAGACTAGCCAAGATACAAATAAATTTATATCGGGAGCTCGAACTGTTGAGCTCATGAAGGAAGAGGAGAATCTACAAATGCAGCTGGAGCAAAGAAGAAAGAAAGAAGAAATACTATCAAGGCAGAAATCTAGGGTGAAGTGGCTCAAAGAAGGGGAAAATAACACAAAATTATTCCACAGAACGATGATACACCAGAGACACATTAACAGAATAACACATCTGAAAGATGAACAGGGCAAACTAATTAGAGAGCACGCACACATTGAAGAGGAGCTCAACAGATACTACCAGAACCTCCTCACGGAAAGCAAGGAGGACAGAAGTACAACCATCACCCGAGTCACCAGTCATATTCCCTCGCTAATCACCCCCAAACAAAATGTCGCTCTTAAAAGGCCAATCACCCAGGAAGAGGTGGACCAGGCTGTAAAAGATATGCCGCCAGGAAAATCCCCAGGCCCCGATGGCTTCACTACAGGCTTCTTCCATCACTGTTGGGACATTATAAGCAAGGACGTTTGAGAGGTCGTCGAGGAATCAAGAACATCAGGTCAAGTTCTCCAAGCCTTCAACGCAACCTTCCTCACTCTCATCCCAAAGGAAGAAAGAGTCACGAACCCCAAACAGTTTAGACCCATCGCCTTATGCAATGTCATCTACAAGATCATAACCAAGGTGATTGCAAACCGACTCAAGCCAATTCTGCCATTTTTCATTTCCAAAGAACAAGATGGATATGTTGAGGAAGACAGATCATGGGCNGGACATTATAAGCAAGGACGTTTGGGAGGTCGTCGAGGAATCAAGAACATCAGGTCAAGTTCTCCAAGCCTTCAACGCAACCTTCCTCACTCTCATCCCAAAGGAAGAAAGAGTCACGAATCCCAAACAGTTTAGACCCATCGCCTTATGCAATGTCATCTACAAGATCATAACCAAGGTGATTGCAAACCGACTCAAGCCAATTCTGCCATTTTTCATTTCCAAAGAACAAGATGGATATGTTGAGGAAGACAGATCATGGGCAGACAGATCATGGACAACGTCATACTAGCACATGAGCTGATCAACTCTCTCAAATCAACGAAAACCCCAGGTATGTTAATCAAACTTGATCTCTCAAAAGATTTTGATAAAGCCAACTGACAGTACCTCAGAGCTACCCTAATTTCCTTTGGCTTTGATCAAGATTGGGTAAATTGGATTTTGAACCTCACCTCTTCGGCTTTCTTCTCAATCCTAGTCAATGGAGTTCCCTCGCGTCCCTTCTCGGCCTCCAGAGGCATAAGGAAAGGGGATCCACTATCACCCTTTCTTTTTGTTCTAATGGCGGAAGGCCTAGGTCACTATATTAAATCAGCGGTGCTGGAAGGCGCCCTTAAAGGCCTACCCTTGCATAACATTAGGCCAACCCCCTCACATAGCCAATTCATTGATGACACCCTGCTTATCAACTCCCCTACAGCACACGAAGCCCTTAAGCTCAAATCCATCCTTTCTGACTTCAATGAAGCCTCAGGCATGACTTTGAACCTAGATAAATCCAAACGTTTCCTTTTTAACACACCCGTTGCAGTTCAGCTACACATTTCCAAAATCTTGGGCATCCCCAGGAGCTCCCTTCCATCCAACTACCTAGGAATTCCTCTCACCGGAGTGCCAGCCAAATCCATTTCATGGGACAACCTCCTCCTCTCTATCTCTAACAGACTGTCCAACTGGACTTTTAGACCTTTAAACATTGCAGCCAGATTAGTCCTGCTAAAATCAGTTCTTCAAACCCTACCCACCTATCTCTTCACTGCCTTAGCCACTCCCAAGCATATCATTAGAGCGATCAGAAACATCCAGAGGAACTTCCTCTGGCAAGACCTGCAGCCCAATAAGAAATGGGCACTGGTGTGCTGGGATAAGGTCTGTACACCAAAAAGCAGGGGAGGCCTTGGGCTCCAGGACCCAGGAAAGTTCAACCAGATAATGGGGGCCAAGATATGGTGGAGATGGATGAAAACACCAGACACATTATGGGCACAAATCTGGAAGAACAAATACGCTCCCTCCATGCAACCAGACCATCTGATCAGACACAACGTCCGAATCCAGGGTTTGAACATTTGGAACACAGCTTGGCAAAACAAAGACATAAACCAGAAGCACGCTTTCTGGGAGATACGCAATGGACACAGTGCGGGGTTCTGGCAAGACTCGTGGCAACAACTCAAACCTCTAAAGGACCTAGCAGACCTCACTCCCCTCCAACAAGCTCTCAATCAATCCCCTGCACTGAAGGTAAAGGATCTTTGGAAACCTCTAGACGTGAGTCAGACTTGGCGGCAATGGAAGACCTCCAGCCACGAGCTAGGAACCCCTCCCGAATTAAACCTGTCCACCTGGCATCATGAAGAAGGACGTAGGAAAATCCCCATGAAGGAGGGGCCAGACATCCTCAGATGGGGGCACTCAGCTTCAGGAAAATTCTCGGTAAAAGAAGCCTACTACATACAAGGCAGAAACCACAATCAGGAAATGGACAACATCTGAAGCAAGATTTGGAATAAGGCACTTTGGCCTAAGGTCTCTACCTTCCTCTGGTTAATCATCCATAATAGAATTCTAACATGGGATAATATCAGGAAAAGGGGATTCATTGGGCCCTCAATATGTGTCTTATGTCAATCTCAATAAGAAACCAAGGAGCATATTTTCAATGGATGTCGCTACAGTCAAGTTGTCTGGGACCAGGGGGCGCAAATCATGCGCAGATCCAATCAAAACAGAGGTAGCATCAGAGACACTATCAAAAATTGGGACTCAATCACTTATAACAACCCCATTCTGAACTACATCTGGCAACTCCTCCCAGGATTTATTTTATGGCAAACACGGAAGGAGCGAAATAAACGCATCTTCCACTCCAAGGATTCCTCTGCAGAGTCAACCTGGGAAAGAGCTGCCACACTCATCAAAGAAACAATCAGAAGTAAGTGCTGGCAACCTAAGGACAAGGAATGTAACCGGGAGGAATCATTCACCCTCCAAAGTTGGAAACTCAAATTAAATGACTCAGTGGCAATCAGAGCTCCCAAGAATCGATTCCCCAGCCCCACTAGTTGGACCCTCCCCCCAACTGGCTTCATAAAAATTAACTTTGATGGAGCTTCAAAAGGCAATCCCGGACCCGCAGGCTATGGAGCTGTGATCAGGAGCTCCAAAGGGGAAATTTTAGCTTTGACAGCAGGGTATTTGGGAGAGACCACAAACAATGTAGCAGAACTAACTGGTCTACTACAGGGCCTTCGACATGCAGTAACTCTGCCCAGCCACAAAATCATTCTGGAGGGGGACTCACAAATCGTCATCCTGCTAATCACCAAGATCCTGCATGGGGGAAATTCACAAAAAATATCTTCCAGCTGGTGCCTTGCAGGATTGCTTGAGGACTTCGAAGGCTTACTCGGGAACAACATCAGCATCATCCCTTCCCATGTTAAAAGGGAGGAAAATGGAGTGGTTGATTACCTGGCAAATGAAGGAGTACAAAGGGAAATGGAACAAATAATCTGGGACGCTAGAAGCACTAAAGCCTCAGATCTATCTAAACATTGCCAACTCTTGGCCAACAAGGATTTTCCAGCCCCGGATGGGGTGCCACGCGGAAAGGGAGAGGCACGTGGAGGCACGCAGGGAGAGGCCATTTATGATGGCTCTCACCTCACTCCATAGTTATTTATGAAGGTTCTTACCTCTGTCGGCCTCTGTTTATCGATGGGGCCTCTCACGAGCGAGCACAGGCCGGACAACCAGAGCATTAAGCTCTCGTCTTTAATGGTTGTAGCCATAATTTATGCTATCACCCGCCTTACCGGAAGTCTTAGAGTGCATTCGAAGCTTTCCGAGCAGAGTAAGAGCAACAGTGCTTTCGACACACTGGCATTAATCCTCACTCTTGCTATGCCACGAGCAATGGGGAGGCCTCGTAGGGGAGCCGACTAGTATGTTGCTAACTCCTGGAGGAAGCGACACAAGAGATTTGAGAGGGCCCTGCTCCTGGCCAAGAAAAGGCGACGTCGGGCGACCATTGTAACGAACTCGCCCCCTAGAACCTTTGTCGAATAGGTCCCAGACATGGAGCTCCCACCGGATTTTTCTGAGAGCAAAATGTTTATCGTTCCAAACAATTGGAACCCCCCCACGGGTATTGGAGAAGCAGCGGCACCGCCACGCTTGAGAGACACTTCATGCCCCAGCGATGCTCCTAATGTAGAGCTCACCACTTGCCTGGTAGAGGAGGAGCTGCTAGAAAGAACCACCGACTCGCAGTCGAAAAGGAAGAAGCAGGGTCGTCGGGAAAAGGAAGCCAAGTCGAAGTCGGCGCCCTCGCCACCACTCCTACACCCGGAGCACTTGAATCTGATATTTGAGGTTCGAAGCCTGGTGGATGATCAAATTTTCAGAGCCGTCCACATTAGCTAACGCTTGGACATGCTCTACGTAGCCTACTCCAGTGCTACACCTCGACGACAATGTCCAACCTGTGCTCAGCCTTATGTCATTCCAGCCAGCAGCGGAAAAGCGAAGGACGACTGCAAGGGCTCCGGGGAATAGGTTCTTCTATTTCACATGATTTCCAACTCTATTTCCTTTGTTGTTTACCAGAGCTGTAGCTCTTTAGCTGTTAGCATGGTTAGCATTAGCACAGACCTTACTAAACTGTTGTTGATAATGGATATGCACCCTGGTTTCCTTTGGGCAGGGTGGCACAACGTTCTCTTTGATTTTGCATGCTACTGTGGGCAGGCCAGATGTCCTGGTTTCTTGCATAGGCAGGACAGCTGGCACCTGCGTGTCATATGTATTCCTTTTTTGAAGCTATAATATAATAGGACTCGCCTTTTAATTAAAAAAATAAATAAATAAAATATATATATACTGTGTTTGTTGAACCTTGGAGCTATATTCACTCAAGAAGGGTGAGGCTTAAGAGTTTGATTTTCTTGGAAATGGTAGGTTGTAGTCAAGGGTGAGGCATTTTGTTCACTTTCCTTTGGTATACCGAGTAAAATTATAACTTCAAGTAATGCTTGTTGTCTCTAGTTGTTTTTACAGGTTTTTTGCTAGCTTTATGACATTATTATGTGTTCATTTTCGATAGTTGGCGTATTTCATTTTATTTTTCTGCAGAGTTCACAGTCTTGTTTGTGGAGTCCATTTTGGACCATAGGTCAACAGTGAAATAGTTTTCCATTCTCCTTTAAGGTTGCAACTATTTTTTTTTATGCAGAACTGAACCGTTTTTTTGTTGTTGTTAGGTTGTGGCATAAAGGTTTGACTGACTACAATGCTTTTATGTTGTATTCTTCTATCATTGTATTTGTTATTTTCTTCTAATCTATTCTATTGGATATATATATATATATATATTCGTTTACATAGGTTTGTTTATTTGAAACAAGTGTTAAAATTTATTTAACACTTCAATAAGTATATTATTATACCATTTACATTTCAATGTGCATATTATTTATATATAGATCTATGTTAAAAAAGAATTGTGTGCTTGGCTTGCAGGTTAGTAGGGTTAAGGTGAATGATGGAGGTGGAGCTTGGAGCTTACAGCCTCAATTTGTTTATATTACACTTATACACACACACACACAGATATATATATATATATATATATATATATATATATATATATATATATATATATATATTATTTAGAGTTATTTAGGGTTTTGAAATTAAAATGGTTTCAATATAACAATTTAGGGGTTGTTTAAATTTATGGGTTAGTGTTGGAACAATTCCAATCCTAAAATTTATTCTTACATATGGGTAGGTGGGTAGGCCCTTAACGCTCCAGTGCTTCAAACTGAAGATCTAATACCATGTGTAAGGCCTATCCAAACAGAGCCTTAAGAACATAAATTTAAATATAGAATTTACTGTAATTTTCTTTTTGTTCTCTAATGACATAATAACAATTCATTGTTCAGCAAAATTTAAAAATGAGCACATGATCATGAATAACATATTCAACATGGTAAAAATGAACAACATAAAATAATGAACCTATAATGATAATAAATACCTCAAGTTGATGTTATTCTCCAATTCTGTCCAAGTTGAAGCTTTGCCCAAAACTAACTAACCTCCCCGCCAGCTAGGAATAGCTATTGACTCCCCTAGCTGAGTTCCTTTGGGTTTCTGGCCCTCAATTAAAATTCCGACCCAACGGTGCCCTGTGAAGGTCATAAACAATTTGCGCGGTAGAGCCAAGATGTCTGGTCTTGGGTCAAAACTCTTTCCCCTTCCTCTCTCCTCTCCCCTCAATTAAAATGTCTTCCTCCCATAAATGAGCTCCCCTTCCAAGTCCTCCCCTTTTTACTTATCCTCCTCTTGGCATCCAAACCACCCTGTCCCCATTAAGTCTCAAACACTTATCCCCCTCAAATGGGTTATCTACCATTACAATTGTATTATTAACTTCTAAGTCTTCATAATTAATGAAGTACAATCCTATTTTAATGGATTTATTAAAATAATATTTACGTAATATAATATTTTATAAAACTAATATTTATTAAATGATATTTATTAAACAAATATTTAATCATGATAAATAAATAATTAATTACAGTTGTTACAAGGAAAAGAAGTGCGCTCATGTAACATAAGATCCATGAAATTTGGTGGTGACATATGGGTGCTCTGCGATGGAGTCTAACCAAGAGTCAAGTGCAAGCTCATGAAGGGCATGCAGACTTGGCAAGAGGTAGGGACGATTACAGAGGAGTAGCAAAGGTTGTGAACAAAATATGGGAAAGTGGGAAGATGTGTTCAAAATGATGGTAGGTATGTGACGATGACGAGTTAGGGAGCAAGACCGATGAAGAGGCCAAGTATTGTTGAGCCATGCAAACTATGTTTATTCTTTTGTTGTAACAAGAGCTACATTTCGGTTCTTTGGAAGTTTATAAACAAATGGGTGTTAGTCCGATTTGGTTGCCCACTTGAACATTTCGTCTTGTTATTTGCATGAATGGTTTCTTTCTACTTTTGAAGCTAAGTATAACAAAACACAAACATAACATAAACAATAGCAGATGTAATGAAGTAAAAGTAGATGCGGATTAAGTAGTTTGTTGTGGCTTTGTTTCAAATGAGAGCAGTTGTGGTTTAAATTACACGATTATTTTGGGGGCGTAGAGACAGTTCCTATCTCACCTGATAGCGAGCTTCGCCAGGAACCATGACATATGGTATTAGAGAGAACATTAGAACAAGACCATGGAAGTGGTAAAGGTGGATGACCTGGTGTAACACCCTATTTCCCCAATTTGTAATTAATCATAAAATAGGAATTACCATGCTAAGGCATGAGGATAATGTAAATGAATTGTGGCAGGTTTCCAATAGCCCGATTGGCAGGGTGAAACCCAGCTAGAAAGCACTAGCCATGATATCACTGGAGAAAATAATGTGAAAATATAAGAGAGGGTTCATATACCAAATAACCCCAAATATCCCTTGATAAGGATGGCAAACATCCTTCGAATCCCAAGGAAAAGAAAATGGAGTGTAGAGGAAAGGCAGAGTTGGTTGAATTATCCAGCCTTTGAAACTGGGGCATGGTGCTTGGCTTCCACAGGAGGAGTGCCATTAAAGAATTACCACGAGGGTCCTAACAGACCAAAATGGGATCAAAGCTTCCTTCTCTCATAGAGGAAGGTGACAATTATACCACGAGAGGCAACAAGAGAGGAAAAACACTAGACAAGTAGAAACAGGGGAGGCCTTGGGGAGATCTCTAGCGAATCCTGAACAAAGGCCAAAGATTGATGTCAAGTGAGCATATAAGAAACCTCACCGAGGCCATAAACGAGAGATAAATCTCACGAATTCGCGAACAAAACCCTAATGGAAGATAAGAAGCAGAAAGAGAATCTCGAAGCTGGCAGAAATTCCCTGGTGATATCATGGATTGTCATGGGGGTGGCTAGAGTGCTAGAATGAATGCCTCTGAGCCTATGGTCGGGAGGAAGGATGAACACCAAAAATCAGTTTGTTGGCGGCAACCTATAATAGAAAAGCGATTTCCTACATCCTTTATTAATTTAATTTGTAATTATTATATGAATTTTGGTTATACTGTGTATGTTTAGGAATTGTGCATGATTTCTTAATGGATTTATTGCATCCCTTTTGTGCTTGCTTGGTTGTATAACTAGGCTAGTAAGAGGAAATCATATATAGTTAGGATATGTTTTATACTTGTAAATACTTGAGTCATGTGGTGGCTTAAGCCCGAGTCTGGCTTGTGTGTTCGTCGACTGTGGACACATTTTCATGGGTGCATGTCAACCTTCCTAATCGTTTCGAGTCCCTTAGAGGGATGAAGCACACTGACAAGAGGAGACTGAGTCTTTACATTAATACACAGGGTTCCCCAGCTTGAGGAAAGCGAGAAACCAACCCAACAAGTCCTAGACAAGCTCTGGAAGGATCACATCGTTGTGTGCAAGAACCTTGCAAGGAGCGTAGAGGTCGAGAAACCCTTTGGATGTTCCAAAGCAAATAAAACTTCAGGGAGGAACAAGCGTTCTCCCGAGAATGCAGATAGAGACCCAAAGTCCTACGGGTTCATAGAAGAGTCGAAGGTCGAACCTTGACACTAGAAAATCTTTAAACCGGGGAATAAATCCTTAAACTCGGAGGAGCGACAAAAACCATTAGATTAGTTGTTGTGGATTAGATATGGACCATCGAACATACATATATAAATGAAAGAGAGTGCGTGGGAGAATAATATATAAATGGACGACAAAGAACTTCGAGGGAGAAGTCACGATTCATCGAGAACTGTCTGATCAAGAAAAGTTGCGAGGGAAATAGCGGCAAGAGTCACCTAGCATATGAAATCTCAGGAGTGATAGAGACCATGATCGAAATAGATCTGAACCATTGGTTCATTTCAAGGAAATAGAGGTGAGGAATTCCCCAAAGTCCCGAAAGGAGAATCTCCTATTCACAGGGGAAAATCTGGACCGTTGGAATGCTATCTTGACAGCTGAGAGAGAGAGTCGCAGCGGAGGAATAGATATGAACCCTTGAGGATCAAGTGAAAGAAGGGACCCGATGGTCTTCGAATCGAGAAAAGGAACATGAGGTTTAACCTTGTGCATGTAGAGGACTTGTCAAAAATCTTAGAAAGCATCAGATTAAAGTCCAGCCGAAGGTACATGGCTTCCGGTGTGATTACGACCACGGGAGAAATCCACCAGGGAAGACTTCCCGAATGCCAGTGAGAATCGCCAACAATGAATGCTGACCATTGAGATCGCAATGAGATCTAGACCGCTGGATCTTCTAGATCAACGAGACCGACCATTGGGGAGGGCATTAAGCTGAGGGATCGAAAACCATTGGGGATTTGGACACGAGAATTTGAGGGAGGACTTTAAAATCGCGAAAGGATATTTCCTCGAAAGAATCAGGGGCGTCCATTTGGTCGTGGTAGAGATCAAAAGTCCAGCAGGGTTTTGGTCATCCCGGAAATAGAGGTGAAGACCCTGGAATCACGAAGGTAGAATCTGGGATTTAATGCGGGTGGTTGAGTCAGTTGAATGTCGAATTTGTAGATCTGAATGGTATCAAAATTTTGGGTTTGAGGGATTTGAAAGGTAGAAATGACTCTTGCATCACTGATTCTACAAATCCACAAAATTGACACTTTCGGAGGGTAGCTAGGTGACCCTGAAGTAGGGTCACATGGAGGAAGGCTTAAGGAAGACCAAGAATCATATACATTTGGAGTTTAGGGGATTGAAGGAACAGGGTTCCTGCCTGTGAGAATTCCAAATTGATTTTTCACGATAACACCATTTGAATTGTTAAGCGCTTGCCTTAGTCCTGAGTGAGAGAGTGGAGTAGAGGAGAAAAAGGAGAAAAAGAGATACGTGCTTATTTTAGGGTTTGACATTTCGGGGCGAGGGAAGCCGGGAGAGCTTCGCGAGAGAAATCTAAAAAATGAAAATTGGCGCCTTTTGAGTAAGGCGTAGTCCTGAATATGGCTTAAACCACCACGGAACACAAGCATTTATACTCATAAAACATGTCCTATCCATATAAATTCTTACTTGCTTTAATTATACAATAGCGAAATAAAGACAGAATTCTTGTTGCAAGGAACCCTTGTTCAGCTAATCTAGAAAGATGGGTGGTGAATTGCCATTTTGTGGTGTGGGTGCATGGTAATGGAAGGTGGTCCACATGGATTAGGGAAAAGGGGAGCCAAGGAGCTTGTTAAACCCATTTCGGGTTTCAACATTTCAAAGGACAGTCGAGGAGAGATCGCTGAAATCACGAAGCCTTGAAATCAGCATAACACAGGTAAGGCTTGTGAATTGTAGTCGGCCGATCACATGGAGGGAGGGATAGGAAAGGCTAGGCTGCGTTAGGCCCGTGGGAATTACATTGGATTTTGTCCCTAGATAAAGGGAAAAATATTTTTTATTGGTGGGTGTGTGGCAGGAGCTGGCACACCAAAATCCCAAAGCTTGGTGGGCGCCTTTTGGAGATACAAGGCCATGAATTACATGATAAATGATCATGGGGAGGATAGGGAATAGCTAGCCTGCGTTGGAGCCCAAGTGGGAATTAGGGGATTACGTCCCTAGAGGAAAGGGGAAAAAATTATTTTGTCATAGTAGTTGTGTGACAAGGAAATGGAGTATGGGAAACATGGATTTACAGCTTGCTTGGCCTACCACTTGACCTCGTATGCAGCGAATTACGTAGGGAGATATTTTTATATGCACTCTTTAAGGAGAAGGGCCCGCATAATAGAAAATGTAATTTTGAATTCTGAAATTCCGATAGAATAATTATATTCTTCCCTTTTTCAAAATAGTAACTACTCTTATAGGAGTAGGGTTTCACTGATCAATATTACTGATAAAACATGAATGTGAATGACAGAGGTAGAATAAAATGTGCTATGAAGCTGCACGAGCAAGAAAAGGGACATGAACTGAGTTTTTTACATTTATAGTGTGTGATGGCTACCTACTAAAGTAGTTAGAGTCTCTTGCAATTGAGATTGTTGGTTAGGTAAGAATTAAGATGCAAATGAAGAACTCCTTCATGGTTGGGAAATCTAGAAAGATTTGGTGGGATCATAGCAAAGTTATAATTCGCATTATTAAGAGATTAAACCCTGAGCGTACAATTCCTAATGATTGAGAGGATGGGTGAAGATACGTAGGGTCAGATTTACCTTACCTATAATGGTTAGAATCGACAAAAAAGGATAATCTATTTAAGAAAGATTAAGAGGATTCCTTTGGAACTCTGTTGAAACTCTAAGGTGACAAGTGTTGGTTGTTCCATAAAGAAAAGTGCATGGTATAATTTATGGCTACGTAGGGAATTAGTCTGTATGATGCTCAAAATCTATAAGGAGATAAGCAGAAACTGTATGTCTGGGTAATGGCATTTTCGATCAAACTTGTATTTAAGTTGCCCAGAAAACTCTGTAGGTTGAGTGCAGAGTATACCTGGAGGAGTAGTGGTTTTGAGTCTTGAGAGGAAACTCTTAGAAAAAGTTTCTAAGTTTGAAGAGTTGAAGCATTCAAAAGAAGCGCAGAAAACTAAAGTTCAAAGAAAGAACAAGTATGGAGGATTGAGCAGGATAAATCCTTCAAGAAAGAATTTTGAAGATTGGATAAGATGGAGAAATTCAATATCCATTCAAAAAGAGATGAAATGTTTCAAGTTGTTAGATATCAGTAGTGCCTTGTAGTTGAGAGGGAGATATGATTCCACAAAACCAAAGAGACTTGGAAGAAGTGCATTGAAAAATCATAGTGGATTGATCTAGCGAAATTGTCTGGACCGTTGATTGTCAAAGAAATTTCTTAATTTTGGGGATGCAAGGAGAACAAAAGGTGAAAAGGTCTTCGACTTAAGTGACATACAAAAATCCACAAAATCCCAATACACTTGAAAACCCTCGACAAAGATAAGTCATTAAGATGATGGAAGAATCGGGGCCCCATTAGATTAAGAACTCGAAATTTTGCAATTTTAGGGATCCCGAGGTTTAGGGTGCTACATATGAGAAGTCAAATTAGAAAGGAGAAATGTGACATAATCCTGTCGTTAGTTGGAGGTTGTTGGTGGCCAGATTGGTCCCGATCAGATTTTGGCATTCCAGTATCGGGGAGTTTGAAGGACGGAGAATCGATTGACTCATATCGCCGATAACCGAAATAATAAACTACCTTTAGGTAAGTGTGTGGTCACAGAGCATGGTCGTGCTGGAAAGAGACTTGCGTTTAAACACTTGTATAGGCCGAAATTTGTGTGAATACACAGTAGTTGTTTCTTATAGGTTCCCGTGAGATAAAGAGCTATTTAGGATTTGATCTGCAAGAATATCCTAAAAGACAGAAGGTCATGCAACCCTGGAAGAAAGAGGTATACACCATATAACTATGACAAATACATGTAGGATTAGGATTATGAAAATGGTTAATTATGTCATAGATGTAAGTTAACAATGATTTATATTTATATTCCTTAAGGGAATATTTTGTAGACCACTAAAAAGCTAACTCGATGTTGAGGCCATCATAGATAGTGATAGACGTGCAATAAGGAATTTGTGTGCTGAGGGAGTTCCCTGTGGAAAAACTGTGCGAAAACTCTGTTAGGAGGTCATAGTCACAACCTTGATAATTTTTTGAAGGTTGGACAATGGGCTACAAAGCTTGTCTATATATAAGAATCACGGATTACATTTTGAAAGAAGTGTCATGTAATTAATAGAAGACTAACAATTTGAATATTGACCATTCGATAACCTAATGGAAGTGTCTTGAGGGATCACATTTTATGATTCACATTATAGACAAAGAGTTTATTCATTAAAACGTAGTCATGAGTATCCACGAAAGGGTTAAAGGTGGGAGACCTAACCAAAGTGACTCAAGAAAAGTGGGAAGATTAGGCGGAGTAGAGATTGAAAAGGTAGAGAGAAAACACGGTGAGGCCTTAGAAATAACTTAGGTGGGCTGAAAAGCCACAGGCGATGTAGGAGGATTTGGAAGAAGGGAGAGTCCTCAATCCTTTCCTTGCTAAGTATTTTGTTTTCTCTTGGATGAGAAAGATAGTACGCTAATGAAAGTAAAAAGTTTTGACACATAGTGATAAGGAATTTTAGTTATTGAACAACCTAAAATTAAAATCCAATCATTTTGTTTTTCCTTGTGGAAGCGTTTGAAGATCAATATGATAGAAGTGCATGAAAGAAGATATGCTAGGACATTTTGAATATGTTTATGAATTCATATGTTTATTCTTTTGTTATGAAACCTAACAGTTCTTTGGAGATTATAAAGAAATGGGTTTTAAGCCGGTTTGGATGCCCACTTGAACATTTTGTCTTGTTACTTTTTGTGAATGGTTTCTTTCTACTTTTGAAGCTAAGTATAAGATAACGCGAACATCGCATAAGTAATAAATGAAGATGTAATGAAGTAATGGGTAGTCCAGATTAAGTAGTTTGTTGTAGCTTACTGTTTGTCAAATGAGCGATTGCGGTGTCCATGAATTTGACTCAGTCAGTACTGTCGCTTAATTGCGAACACCAAACCCATGACATATGGCATCGGAGAGAACTATCGAGAAAGAGCGATACAAGTTGTTCTTGTGGGCGACTTAGTGAGCTCTCACCATTGTCACTTCCATGACATGTGGTATGTGCTTGTAAGCAAGCAACAGTAGGAGTTAGTTTTAGTTTTGTTGAGTAATTAGTGATGCAGGAAATTATG
The DNA here is from genome assembly GCA_010110895.2 of Picea sitchensis. Classification (NCBI taxonomy): domain Eukaryota; kingdom Viridiplantae; phylum Streptophyta; class Pinopsida; order Pinales; family Pinaceae; genus Picea; species Picea sitchensis. The sequence continues at coordinate 15,640 of SNQJ01S0157176.1, forward strand.
TGGTGAAGGAGAAAGAACCATCACAGAGTTGCAGTAGTGATCATAGAAGTTCAAGAGCAGTCGGTGAATTGGGTCACCGACATGACTTTGGATGGTAGAATGAATTTTGGTCGTAGAGTAGACAACTGAGCACGATTTCCACCGTGACAACTTCCATGGCTACGCCTACTAATGATATTTGTGCATGGTGTCCTGGTGTGAAGACAATGTAGGGCATGAAGATAATTACTAAGATTTGTGCATGGTGTCCTGGTGTGAAGACAATGTAGGGCATGAAGATAATAGTCACATAAGGAAGTTTCAGTTGGATGTATGAGTGGACCGCAGCCAAGCACATTTTCCACCGAAGCCAACTTCGTGCTATGCACCACTGAAGAGAATTTGGGTCAGTTGGGTTGCAATTGACGATCGCAACTTTCGGACGAATGTCAGTTAACAATAGGGGACTTAATGATTGGTTGATTTTCATCGTGTCCTAGTGATGAGGCACTGTAGGGCATGAATATAATAGTTCAGAGAAGATGATTTTGGTTGGGTGCTATGAAGGGAGAGACTTGAATGGATTTCGGACATCGCAATGTTTTGGTTGGAGGCATGTGCATATCTTCTTGGGCGCACCTCACCACAACATCTCTGTAGAATTAGTGTGAAGGTATCCAAGCACAAAGACACGATGATGAGAGGCAACCAAGTTGGGAGCACGTGATTCTTGGGACTTAGACGAATTTTGAAGTGTGTAGACTTGGCTTGTTCATGAAGTGACCAGGACAAGCTTATGCAAGCAGGTTGTTGGTGGAGGACCAACCTGATTCATGAATGTGACCAAGGAAGGGATGAATGGAAGAAGGAATGAGGTTCCATTTCAAGGAATATAGAAGAGACAACAAGGGAGTTGTTCAAGAAGTCTGTCAAGAACTATAATGGGAAAGATGCATGACAAGATATTTGAAGGCATTTGTCGGTGGTATGGGACATCAGATTGTTGGTGGTATGGGAAATCAGGTGCATGAACGTTCTTGGGGAGCTTGGCTAATGCAGATTGACTCAGAGTTCTTGATTGGAAGACATATTGCCACAAACGTGCAACAAGTGTGGAATTCCTTGGGTGGTCCCTTCGGCATGAATAACTTGGGAAATTGTTGAAGTCATGTGGACAGAACTCAACATTTGCAATAATCTTTTGAAGGATGTTGTGAGCTTACAGATCGGAGGATTGTAGAGGTAGAATGAAGCAAAGCATGAAGGAAGTAGTGCATAGGTGATTGTTGGATGTGCAAAACTAGTACACTTAGACGTTTCGTTGACAGGTGATGAATAAGATAGGAGGTTGACCGATGAATCCAAGCTCGTACTTGACGTGGGAAGACTCATCAAGCAAACCAAGGTGCCATGAAGGGAATAGTTGTAGCAACGATGGGGAAGTCCTAGGAATGTTATAGTCTGTGGGATGAGTAAAGAGAGTGAATTCGGTTGGTCGCATGTGTGGAAAACATGTAGTGATCTCCTTGAGTTTTTGAATATTTTGGACATGGGACGAGCTAGGTGTGACGATTGGTGGAAGTGACAAAACATTTCACAACAAAATTGAAGGAAGATTTCATTTTGGGGCAACATCACAGCACGACGGGGAAATAAATATTCCTTGGCAAGAGTTGCATGGATGAGTTGAGTTGCAGATGGAAGGAAATCAATTTGACATGGAGGTGTGCCATCGCACAAGAAATGATGGTTTGAATGGCCATCCAACTACTCGACACTTGCACGAGATAGTGTGTAGCGACATGGCGAAGGGGTTAGAATTCAAGCACAATGATCCATTGGTGCAACACTTGGTTGTTTTGGAATAAATTCATGACAGAATTGGATAGCAATGAACAGCCAAGTGTCATCTTGATTTCATGTTTTGGATTGGACAAGGTGTTAATGATGCAGACATAAACAACTAAGTTTCGATATTAGGAAGGACATCTCAGGACTTGTGCGTGACAGTTGGAGTAATTACCCAACCGGTACAGTAATAGGGGTGCACAAAGTATATACACATGAGAGGAATGGTTGAAGTATGCGTGCAATATAATTCACAAAGGTTCAACACTTAGATAGTTTATGTTCTAGTTGAGGTTGCGACAGAACTTACGATCGCAACAGAGCAACGAACGATTGTCATTGGTGATCCCAGTAGATGAAGTATGTTGAGATTGTCGTGACGACAATGGATTTGAGTGGTGGAGTATGTCATGCCCTAGGAATTGACCTGGGTGCACCGGGTTCCTCCAAGAGCCAAAACATGCGAATCGAGCGAGTCAACAGACGCTCGATTATTTTACAAGTTAAGTTGGGTTACTTGGGTGCCCAACGCGGTGTCAAGTACGAATTCACCGAGATGACTTGCGATGGAGGTTAAGTGGTGACTTGACTGAAGATTTGGTTGGGTGGGTGCACGATGAACATGGGCGCCCCACCGAAGAAACAAACTGTCGATGAAGATGAGAGAGAAAGATCTGAGTTGCAGAGAAAAAAACCTGAACAAAAGCTGAAACAGAAAGAGAATCCTCGAGAACTATGAGAATTCCATGGTGATATCATGGCTTGGAACAGGGGCGGCCAGAGTGCTAAGAATGAATGCCTCTAAGCCTATGGTCAGATGGAAGGATGAACACCCACAATCAGTTGGTTGGCAGAAACCTGTAATAGATAAGACATCTCCTGCCCTGTGTAATTTAGCTGTAACTATGTATGAATTGGTTATACTGTGTATGTTTCAAGAATTGTGCATGATTTCTTAATGGATATAATGTATCCCTTTTATTACTGCTTGGTTCGTAGAAGGATCGAAGGTCGGAGCCTTCGACACTTAGAAAATATTCCAAGCCAGGAAGAAATCATAATATCAGGAGGAGTGACATCAACCATTAGATCAGTTGTTGAGGGTTAGATCTGGACCGTCAAACATACATCCAGACACGCAAAAGAGCATGTGGGAGAAGAAGATCTAAACAGACGAAGAAGAACTTTAAGGGAGAAGTTACGATTCACCGATAACCGTCTGATCAAGAAAAGTTGCGAGGGAAATAGCGGCAGGAGTCACCTAGTGTATGAAATCTCAGGAGTGATAAAGACCGTTGATCAAAGTCAAATCTGAACCATTGGTTCATTTCAGGGATATAGAGGTGAGGACTTTCCCAAAGTCCCGAAAGGCAAATCGTCTATTTGCAAAGGAAAATCTTGACCGTTGGAGCCTATGTCCAGACAACCAGAGAAGAGTGCGCAGGAAAATAGATCTGAATCGTCAGATCGAGTGCATAGGACCAATAGTCGTCGAATCCAGAAAAGGCACACGAGGTTTAAAATTGTGTATGGGGGGGAGAGAGGACTCGTCAAAGTCCTAAAATCATCGGGGCCATCCATCGGAGGGGACACGTGGCTGTCGGTCGACGTTTCGGCACCGGGAAATCATAAGGGAAGAATTCCCCAGACTCTTAATGGGAATCGTCGACAACGAATCACGACCGTTGGGTCGTGACAGATCTGGACCATTAGATCTAGATCAACGAGGACCGTCCATTGCAGAGGACGTGTGGTAGGAATCTGGAAGCCACTGGGGATTTGGACACCAGGAAATTTGAGGGGAGGACTTCCCCAAAATCGCAAAAAGAGATTTCCCCTAAAGAATCAGGGGCATCCATTTTGGAAAACATGTGGTAGAGATCTAGAAGCCACCGGGGTTTTGGTCATTGGGGAAATAGGAGTGAAGACCCCACAAGAATCTTGAAAGGTAGAATGTTGGGATTTAATCCGGGTCGTTGATCAAGTTGAAGATCTGGACCGTAGATCTGGATGGTATCGGGCTTTCGAGTTTTGGGGATTTGAAAGGGAAAGGCAGAAGCACTGCATCATGATTCCCTTAATCGTGAAATATGAAGCACTCGGAGGAGTATCCCTAGGCCACATGGCAGGGTCACGTGGAGAAGGATTAAGGGAAGGAGCCAAGAATCTTAGCCCTATTTCATGTTTCAGGGATTGAAGGAATAAGGGTTCCTTGCAACAAGAATTCCCGAAATCCAAGTTCTGGTAGTGCCATTTGGTGTTAGCGCATGGTCACGAAGGTGGTCGCATGGAGTAGGAGAAAAAAGGGAGCCAAAGAGCTCGTTAACCCCATTTTGGGTTTCAGCATTTCAAAGGACAGGGAGCCATGAGAGATCGCACAAAGAAATCCCGAAACACGAACGCTAGAAGTGCCTTTTGAGTAAGTCATGTGGTCACAACTAATGATCACATGGAGGAGGATAAGGGAAGAGCTATCCTAGATTAGGCCCCCGTAGGAATTCAGGGATTCTGTCCCTAGAGAAAAGGAAAAACAATTATTTTTCCGTAGTGAGTGTGTGACACTTGGTGATCTCTTCACCACTGTAAGTTATGTGACAAGTAGTGTCAAAGCACAGAAACTCAAGCAACCGAGCAGGGTCAATTTGGTTTCATTGAGAAAGTGGTGATTGTAAAGGAAATTATGTGGTGACGGAGGAAGCATCGTCATAGAGTTGCAGCAATGATCATAGAATTTCAAGAGAAATTGATGAGTTGGGTCACCGACGTGAATTTGGATGGTACAATGAAGTTTGGTTGTAGAGAAGACAACTGAGCATGTTTTCCACCGTGAAAACTTCATGCTGTGCACTAATGATATTTGTGCTTGGTGTCCTGGTGCGAAGCCATTGCAGGGCACGAAGATAATAGACAAAGAAGGAAGTTTCAGGTGGATGTATGAGTGGACCACAACCGAGCACATTTTCCATCACAACCAACTTCGTGCTATGCACCATCGAAGATAAGTTGGGTCAGTTTGGTTGTGATTGACGATTGAAACTTTCGAATGGATGTCGGTTAACAACAAGGGACATAATGATAGAATGATGTGCATGGTTTTCAGGTGTCAAGGCATTGCAGGGGGTGAAGATAACAGTTCAAAGAAGATGAGTTTGGTTGGGTTCTATGAAGGAAGTGACTTGGACAGATTTCGAACATCACAATGTTTCGGTTGGAGGCTTGTGCAGATATTCTTGGATGTACCTCACCAAGACATCTCTGCAGATTTGGTGTGAAGGCAGCCAAGCATAGAGACAAGATGATGAGAGGAAAAAGAGATAGGAGCATTGAAATCTTGGGACTTAGATGAATTTTTAAGTGTACATACTTGGCTTGTTCATGAAGAGACAAGGAAAAGCTTGCGCAAGAAAGTTGTTGATGGAGAAACAACCTGATTTGTGAATGTGACCAACGAAGGGACGAATGGAAGAAGCCATGAGGTTCCATTTCAAGGAAGACATAAGAGATAGCAAGGGAGTCTTTCAAGAAGTCTGTCAAGAACTACAATGGGAAATATGCATGACAAGAGATTTGAAGGCATTTTATGGTGGTATGGGACATCAGATTCCTGGTGGTATGGGACATCAGGTGCACGAATGTTCTTGGGGAGCTTGACTAGTGCATATTGAATAAGAGTTTCTAATTGGAAGACATATTGGCATGAACGTGTAGTAGGTGCGAAATTCCTTGGGTGGTCCCTTTGACTTGAATAACTTGGGAAATTGTTGAAGTCATGCGGCAAAAACTGAACATTTGCAAGAATTTTATGAAGGATGTTGTGGGCTTACAAATCAGAGGATCGCACGAGAAGAATGAAAAAAAGAACTAAGGAAGTAGTGCAGAGGTGATTGTTGGATGTGAGAAACCAATAGGTGATCGATGACGAAGATGATAGGAGGTTGACCAATGAATCCAAGCTCGTACTTGATGTGGGAAGACTCATCAAGTGAACCAAGGTGCCATGAAGGGAACAATTGCAAAAACAATGGTGAAGTCATGGGAATCCTGCAGTCTGTGGGATGAGTAAAGAGAGTGAATTTGATTGGTCACATGTGTGGCATACGTGCAGCGATCTAATTGATTTTTCAAATATTTTTGACATGGGACGAGTTGGGTGTGACGATCAGTGGAAGTGACAACAAATTTCGCAACAAAATTAAAGGAAGATTTCGTTTTGGGGAAACACCATAGCACGGAGGGGCAAGGAAGATTCCTTGGAGAGAGTTGCAAGGATGAGTTGAGTTGCAGATGAAAGGAGATCAATTTGACATTGAGGTGTGTCATCATACAAGTAATGATGGTTGGACTGGCCATCCAACTACTCCGCACTTGCACGATCTAGTGCGTAGTGACATGGTGAAGGGATCAGACTTCAATCACAACGATCCATTGGTGCAACACTTGGTTTTTGTGGAAGAACTTCATGAAAGAATTGGATAGTAGCAAAAGGGAAAGTGTGATCTTTCTTTTGTGTTTTTGGGTTGGACAAGGTGTTAATGAAGTAGACAAAAACAACTAAGGTTTGACATGAGGAATTACATCTCAGGACTTGTGCGCGGCGATTGGAGTAATTACCCAACCAATACAATAATGGGGGTGCACAATGTATAGACACATGATAGGAATGGTTGAAGTATGGGTGCAACAGAAGTCATGAAGTTCAACACTTCGACATTTTTTTGTTCT
>SNQJ01S0157177.1:6912-22188 GCA_010110895.2 Picea sitchensis
GATTCTATGTCTATAGTAATGAGTACATGTGACTGGGTCTTTTCTTATGAGGAAATCAATGTCATTGTTTTCCAATGTTTCAGTTTGCTTTCTCTTTTTTTTTGTTCCTATACAACTTGGTTAGGATAGTCACTAATGGATTCCATTGATGCTATGCACTTTTAAATGTGACAAAAAAAGTTGGAGGCCCCAATTGTCAGATCATTACTAATATGTTTTTCTTTATTTGTTGCAAGTAGTCAGGAGAGATGCAAATGTTCTTGAAATATATGTATTCAATATCATATTTAATATTTTCTCTAAGTTTTCTTTGCACTTGGCATCTCTTGCTAATATCTTTCTTCCTCTTAATTTTCCTTTTCTTATTTGAATCCATATGCAAGATATCACTTTGTCAATTGTTATTGGCATTGTTTTGAAAAACAAATTTGTCGTGTGATATGAGAAATCATTGTTTTCTTGCAAAAATTCCCATTGTACTATTTTTTAGTAGCTAAATGTTTTTTTAATGTTATCAACATGTGGATCTCTATAGAATAGTGTTGGGAAGTTCATTTCTTCTACGTATTTGTCCTTGAAAATCCCAAGTGGAATTTTTCCTTCAGTAGGTGCAAGTTCGACGATCTTTTCCTGCAAATCATGGATGTGTTGTGACTCTATGAATCCATGTATTAATGTTTTAGTAGATCTTTCATTTCTAGATTCATTATATGTATCACTTTCACTATTAGTGTTTGCATTTTGCATGGAGTTGTCATCGTCTTGTTCAAGAACATGATTCTAGTCATCATTTATATGGATCTTTTTAGCCTTATATACAATTTTAGAACATAATTATTTTAATGCTCTCATGATAATGTTTACACGTACTTTACCTATTTGGTATGCATTCTTCTATTTCACTCAACTCTCTGGTGCAACGGCTTTTGTCATTGTTTTATTCATGAATTGTGGCAATGCTTTCTACACAACATCCATATGGACAAGCACATTGATAATTGATCCTATCAAGCCCATTTGGGATCATTTATAACCCCATGGTCTATATGTGCAAATGAAATTTATAACAATACAAGTCTCTCTTCAAGTTTTGAAAATGTACTTACAATTGGTATCAATGTGTTATATCTTATTTGGTCAGGTGTTGCAAACTGTAGTAGTTTTCCATTTTGAAGTGCTCTTTTGCATGCAATACATGTTTTTCCAGTAGAGAATGTTCTATCATTTAATTTCAAGATTACATATTCTTTTTCCAAGTCTTGGGTGAAACATTTAATGTTATTTGCAAAGTGCAATTCTTCACAAATTGCACATGTGTTCCTAGGGGTGTCTTCAATTCGTTTCATATAAATTTTCTTTGCATATTTCTTTTTTAGATGGACATGCCTAGTGGCTACCCTTTGTTTTTCATTGTTGGTATTGCACAACGTTTGTCTTAATATATGATATGTTATTTTTTGGTCTCTTATCGGTTCCATGTCTAGTGGGAACTATGTAATCAAATTTGTTTCTGTCACGTATGTTCTCTTTCAATTTGTTGCAAGTGAGCTTACACTTGTTACTCGAATTTGGTTTCACTTGATGACAAGCCATGTCAAAGATGAAATCACTATTTGTCAACACCATTGTTTGCTTACAATGTGCATGCCATAGATGTTGATGGTATTCTCCGCTACCTATATGATATTTGTGTTCCCTAGGAAATGTGTCATTGCATTTGTTTTTTTGCATGTATGATTTTTTTCAATTTGCGATAAGTGAGATTACGATTTTTAATCAAGATTCTTGCTACTTGATGACAAGCGAGGTAAAACTCATCACCATTATTCGTCAACATGATTTTTTTATTACAATGTACATCATGTATATGATGATGTTCTTCTAGTATGGGAGCATTATGCCATCATTTTTTCTTTCTGAACTTGGTAGTTCTGTAACCATATGACAATTGATCCCATGCCTCCTATTTATATGTAGTGTGGGCTTTTCCGATCGAAGTTAACTCGCTGGGAACCCACCCCGATACTTCCCCACATAGTGGATGATATGGGGGTGGAAAGAAGCAGCCCGAGGGACTCGTAGCCAGGCTAGAACTCGTGACCTCTCCCCAACCTGAGAGAGTGTGCACACGTCTTTGCCATTCGAGCTATCCCTCGTGACCTATATAGATGTAGTGTGAGCTTGTCACAATGCATAGTGCATTTGTGACCATAATTTTCTCTTAGAAATGGCTCATAGTGGATGTGTAAGGTATTTATTTCAAATGATATCGCTGTTTAGAAAGGACAAGAATTAAAATGGCTCAAAAATTGGTTGATCTCTCATTCCTAAAGAATTTCTGTGATGCTAAAATTATTTCAGTCTTCGCCAAAATCAAACACGAGATAAATACATCCATAAATTTCATTGTCCTAAAAAATATGAGTCTATCACTGGTTAGATATGAAATTAAAAACTTACGCAAGTCCGTCAACTTGCTGTCTAAAAGATTGTATGCATTAAATTTGATGTTGGCTAGTAAAACTAGATTGGATTTAAGGTTAAAGTTATAGTTCACATCAACTGGATGTATGGAATGCGTTTTAAATGAGACTACACTAAAACTTGAAAATAAATTCAAAAATTGAAAACTAAAACAGTTGGCCATCATACCAATAAAAAGACGAATGTGGTTAACCTCTCAAACACCATATTAGATGATACCATGCATAGGGTTTTGGAATATGGTCTAAACTTCTTTGTAGCGCCCAAGAAAATACTAGTCAAAGAATTATTGTGTGACATTGAAAACATGATTTTTTTTTATCTCCCAAATGACAAAGCAGAAGAGTTGAGACAAGAATGTGTTGTCTTAATAAAAAATGCCAAACCTCCAAAAGAAAATATTAATAGGGATGAAGCCATGGCATTGATGAATTTGAGGAAAAATAAAGAAATAATGGTAATGAAGGATGACAAGGAAACACCATTGTAATTATGAATATAAAAGATTATGACGACAATATGTCAGACAATTTACAGAGCAATGGGAGTTACAAAAAACTTAATAGAGATCCCAACAATAAAATCACCATAGAGGTTACACTTGCTATACATAATTCCTCTCTTGATGATGATCTGAAGGCTAAGCTAACTCCTAAAAACATTGTGGTTCCTCGAATACATGGTTTGCCTAAAATTCACAAAGACAATGTTTTGCTAAGACCCATTTTTAAGACCATTGTCTCTTCTAGGTACGAACAAGCTAAATATCTTGCCAATAAACTCAAGAATCTAGCTGGGATGACTCACTCCTATGTCAAAGACTCTTCTCATGTTATTAATGAAATCAAGAATATGTGTGTTGATAATCTCGATATGATAGTCAGTTTTGACGTAATCTCACTCTCTACCCTATAGAGCTCTGCTTTGCTAGAGGTTTCCCTCTCGAAGAGGCAAGTGGACATTGTTTCCTATCAATAAAGGTATAATTCTGGTGTTGTGGTTCCATATAATTTGTTGCTCCGTTGTTATCTTTGCAATATTTTTGTATTTTGTTTCTATATTGGTGTTATTCTCTGGATTATTTCTCATTTTTTCTAATATAATAGATCTGGTACCTTACAAGTGCTATCATAGCACTTTCCTTGGTAGAAAATTGTGGGTTAATTTTTTTTCAGGGTAGAGATGTATTCCAACGTCTTAAAGCTACATAGATTTTTCATTCAATGCATAAATCCATGGTCGAGGAAGCATACACGCAATAAATACAAGTGGTACTTAAGCGCACATTGTTTTCCAGCCTTGTAACTCCTTGTTGGTACCCCTTCAAGTTGTAGTGCATTAGACAATACATGTATACAGATCAACCTAGCTCTCATGAAGCCCTCTATAGATAAACTGATCGATCGCCTGAATGCTATAATGTCACCAAGAACAACACTTGGGAAGATACTCTCTAGTACTTGGGTATTTAGGTAGTATGGATAAGGGCAACGTCTAGCCTCCTTAGTTGGTGCCTTAAGATATTGGTCTGAGTACTATTGTTGAACCCCACATGTATATTGGAGAGCTATAGCATAGGGAAAACCCTTGTCTATAGAAACCATGAATAACCTAACCCTTGGGATGGAAACAAAAACAAAATAGACAAGATTGTTGTTGTGCAACCTTACCTCCTGCATTCGGGTTACAATATTACTACACATTTCTTCCTGTTAAGAATTTGGGCATTTCATCACTGCAATATTCTTTAGATCGGAGTATAACTCCGCAAAAGAAAAAAAAAATGTATAGTGGTCCCACCAACACACTTATTTGGGACCTATCCCATTGGATTCCCCTTTTCTCCCTGATCGCAGTCGTACCTTTCATTTTTAAGCAATTTTTTCAATGGACCTGGCCCCTTCCTAGCGTCCCTATTTTTCCACCTCTCCCATTATATTCCCCTTATTTCCCTGATCATAGTGGTACCTATCACTTATAATTCCTTTTTTGTGGTCCCACCCACCCATTTTCCATTTCCAACACTACCCATCTCCAAATGGCCAACACTCACAACCAAGACATGCAAGTTTCCATCAATAAAACCAAGGAATCCCTCCAATAAGTGACATTTGAGATTGGCTCTACCAATTCCCACCTTGAAAAATTTGAGACCCAAGTCCAACAACAATCTGACACCATGGATGCCAAATTCATGAACCGATTTAACACCCTCAAGTTTGTTGTCAACTAGTTGTTGAAACAAACTCTGGGTCCTTCCTCCTTGGACCAACTAGATGGTTCTAATTCCTATCATTCTCTACATTTTCAATCCAAATCCTTTGATCATGACTCTCATCTTCCTTGTGTTGAGGTCAATAAATTTGATGGCTCCGATCCCATGGGTTGGGTCACTCAAATGGAGCATTATTTTTCTCTGCATGGAATAACTGATGAGCTGACCAAACTTTGCTATGTTGTTCTCTATATGGATCCTGAACACTGGAAATGGTGGAAATGGCGTAAAAATTCACGTCATGGGTATATTGCATGGAACCAGTTTGTTGTCGAGCTCTATGAACACTTTGACACTGATACCCACTATCTCGGTCATTTGAACAAGTTGAAACAATCAGGCACAATGGAAGACTTTATATCTTCTTTTGAGCATTTGTCCTTTCAAACCAAGGGCATGTCAGATGTTTTCTTTCAGGAATGCATTATCAGTGGCCTAAAGGATCAAATACGAGCCCATGTTCTCATGGCTCACCCTTAGACTTGGTTGGAAGCTACTAAATGTGCCAAAGAGGACCAACAAGTTGTTTTTTCCTCGAACAAAAAAACCTCTTTTGTTTCTGACCCTCGACCCACAAATCCTTCCCTCCCTGCCACTCCACTTAAGGTATAGAAATTAACTAGGGATGAAATGGATGAACTCCAACTCAAGGGTATTTTCTATAATTGTGATGAAAAATATTTTCCGGGGAACAAGTGTAAGGAACAAAAACTTCTTATCGAAATTTTAGAAGATGTTGTTGAAGAAGATGTGACAATTCCCCTTGTTGAAGAGCCCTCCCTTCCTGATGCTACCCAAGAGCCCGCTGACCCACCTGAAGTTGACCCACTCATTTCCATGCATGCCCTCACTGGTTTCTCTGCTCCACAAAAACTCAATCTCATTGGCTATATTAAGAATAGGAAAGTCTATAGATTTTAACCTTGTACAATATTTACTGCAAACATATTTTTCAATAAAAGAACAAAAAAGATACAATGGAAAATACAAACATTACACACAGATTTTTCCCCTGGAAACCCAAATCGGGAAAACCAACATATTCTTTATTCATTAATAATGGTACATTGTTTACAATACAATATACATATAGTATCCAACAACATCCAAAACCCTAACCCAATGACCTGGATTAGTCAACAACCCTATTTCCTTAACCGGAAATAGAAAACCATCGACAAAGAAACTATGTGCCAAAAAATCACCTAAATATGTGACATGTTTCCCAAGGAAAATTTGTTTTTCTTGGGGTTGCTGCCCCTGAACCCCCACACGGGGGGCTTCGCCCCCCTCAAACCCCCCTGCACACCTGACACAACGCATACGATACTACTCATGCAAATAATATAACACATACCTAACAACATCATCATCCTTGTTGACATTGGTAGCACCCATAATTTTATTCATCGTTGCATTGCCCAAGAAACCAATTGCTATATTCGTGTCATCAATAATTTTCAAATCACGATAACCAATGGTGGGTCCATGAAATGTGGTGGGCATTGTGAAAAGGTACATCTTCAAATTGGACAGTACCACCTGAAATCTCATATGTTTGCAATGGACATGGGAGGTTGTGACATCGCGATCGATGTTGAATGGTTACACACTTTGGGTCCCATTCTTATGGATTTTAAGGAATTAACCATGCAATTCCAACATGAGGGACAACAATATCAATTCCAAGGCCTCACAATCAGTTCTCCTGAGATCATCAGTTCCCATCGCATGGAAAAGCTACTCAAGAAAGGTCTCTTTGGTACTATTTTTCAACTCCATTCCATTCAAGTAGTTGAGACACCCTATGTGCATCCTAACCTCTAAGCTATCCTCTCCAAACATCAAGTTGTTTTTTCCACTCCTTAGGGACTTCCACCTTCTCGTGGTGTTCATGATCATTCCATCCCGCTTGTTACTAGCAGTCTTCCTCCCAATGTTCTCCCTTATCATCATCCCTTTTCCCAAAAGAATGAAATTGAGAAAATTGTGCAGGAGTTTCTCCAAGTGGGTGTTATCCACCACAGTACTAGCCCTTATTCTTCTCTTGTGGTCATGGTACTCAAGAAATAACACACTTGGTGCATGTGTCCTGACTTTCATGCCCTCTATAAACTCACCATCAAGGACAAGTTCTCTATTCTTGTCATTGATGATCTCTTGGATGAGCTGAGTGGTGCTCAGTACTTACTAAACTTGATCTCTATTCTGGCTACCACCAGATACGTATGCAAGAATCCGACATCCCAAAGACCACCTTTCAAACTCATGAGGGTCACTATGAGTTCTTGGCCATGCCCTTTGGCCTGTGTAATTCCCCCTCCATCTTCCAAATCCTCATGAATCATGTCTTTCGTCCTTTTCTCTATCATTTTCTCTTAGTTTTCTTTGATGATATTCTCATCTATAGTAAAACTTGGCCATCCCATCTTGCCCATGTGGATTAAGTTATCCATCTACTCTCTCAACACCAAATTTTCCTTAAACAATCTAAATGTGCCTTTGGCACCTCAAAAGTTGAGTACTTGAGTCATATTGTTGGCACGATCGGTGTCTGGGTGGATACAAAGAAGATTGAAGCTATGCAGGATTTTCCTCCTCCCAAGGCTATCAAAATCTTGCATGGTTTTCTATGTTTAACAGGTTATTATCGCAAGTTTGTTAATAATTATGGAAAGATTACGACGCCTCTCACTGCTCTCCTTAAAAAGAATTATTTCACTTGGAATCCCATAGCTTATCAGGCCTTTCAAGCCTTGAAGGTGGCTATGTGCACCACTTTGTTCTTGTCCCTTCCAGATTTCACAAAGACCTTTTCCCTGGAATATGATGCTTCTGGGAGAGGAATTGGAGTCATCCTTATGCAAGATGGCCGACCTTTGGCATTTAATAGGAAATAAATGTCAGAGAAACATTTGGTCCAATTAATCTATGAAAATGAAATGTTGGCTATTCTACATGTAGTGGATCTCTGACACCCTTATCTATTGGGGAAACGCTTCCAAATTAAGACATATCATCAAAGCCTCAAGTGTTTTTTGGAGCAACAACCTTTCTCCCTAGAGCAACAAAAATGGGTGAATAAGATCTTTGGATATGATTATGAGATCATTTACAAGAAATACAAAGAAAATGTGGTTGTTGATGCTCTTTCAAGAAAATATGAAGATGAAGGGTCCCTTTTCTCCCTCTCCTTCATTGTACCATATAGGCTCCAAGTTGTTCACCAGGAATGGCTACAAGATCCCAAAATTTCGCATCTAATCCAACAATTGCAAACCAATTCTCCACTTTCCCCCAGGTACTCTTGGCACAATGATGAACTTCACTACAAGGGCCATTTGTATTTAAGTAAATAATCACAAGTTAAATCCACAATGCTTTATGAGCTTCATGCTACACCCACAACTAGACACTCAGGGTTTACCAAAACCTATGACCAGGTCAAACGTTATTTTCTCTAGGATGGTATGAAATATGACGTTCACACTTTTGTGGAAGAATGTGGTTTTTTTCAACACAATAAGGGAGAAACCATAAAATCTTGTAGCACACTACAACTGTTTCCGATTCCACCTGCTATTTGGAGGGACATCTCTTTGGATTTTATTGTGGGCTTACCTAAATCAGGAAATAAGTCAGTCATCATGGTGGTCGTTGATCATATTTCAACACCCATTTACCACATCCACTATGGATCAACGTTTCATGGATAATGTCTTCAAGCTTCATGGCATGCCTCATTCTATTGTTTCTAATTGAGATCCCACTTTAACCAACAATTTTTGGCAAGAACTATTTAGGCTACAGGGCAACCAATTGCATCTCATCACCACTTATCATCCCCAGATTGATGGTTAAACTGAAGTTGTCAACAAGTGTTTGGAAACATATTTGAGGTGTTTTGCATATGAAAGGAAAAATCAGTGGGCTTAATGGTTACCATTAGCTGAATGGTGGTACAACACTTCTTACCATACAACTACTTGCATGAATCCTTTTGAAGCAGTATATGGACAAAAGCCACCTTCAATTATCTGCTACATGTCAGGTGTCTCGAAGGTCCATACGATTGAACAAACACTTACAATTTGAGAGGCCATTCTCCATAAAATCAAAGAGAATTTGGTCATGGATCAGAATCACATGAAGCAATAATAAGATCAAGGTCGCTCCAAACGTCAATTTTTTGAAGGAGAACAAGTATTTCTTTTACTACAACCTTATAAGAAAAATTCACTCAAGGAAGACCATTGTCAGAAACTGACACCCAAATTTTATGGTCCTTATACAATTCTCAAGCGCGTGGAACATGTGGCCTATTAATTAGCTTTGCCTATCCATTCTAAGCTCCATCCTATTTTTCATGTCTCCTTCTTAAATAAGGTGTTTGGAACTAAGTGTCAAAATCAAACCAACCTTTTCAAGTTGGATGAAGAAGGCTCCATCTAGTTGCATCCACAAGCAGTTTTGGACTAGCGTGAGCGTCGTCTTCATCAGCACACCATCAAAGAAGTGTTAATCCAGTGGAAATCTACAACTCCAACAAATGCCACCTGAGAGCCAACTGCCATTCTACAACAATTTACTCATATCAAGCCTTGAGAACAAGGATGATTTTAAGGGGGAGGGCATGTTAGGGACCTAACCTCCCTAACCCCTCACATAGGTAGAATAATATATTTCCATGTAATAAAGTCCAATTTTAATAAGGCCTAGCAATAAGGAAGAATAAGTCAAATGCAAGAATACCTAATATAAACTTTCTCTTCTAGAAGTATAATCCTCTAGATTTTTCTTTTGGATAGATATATTTAGTATAAATAGGAGTATAGGGTATGAGAAGTTTTGTCTTAAGAATTATTGTAATAGATCTCTACTATGTTGTAGGTTTCCCCCTTGAAGAGGCAAGTGAACATTATTTCTTATCAATAAAGGTATAGTTATGGTGCATCTATATGTCTCCTCTATCATCTAAAATTTTCATAGTCTGAAAAGTCTCAGAAAAGAAGTTATAGTAAAAATGCTAAGCTGACCTATTTGAAATTGATTTCAGGAGCATTTAGGAACCCTAACTTCCACAGGGGATCTCTCTAAAAGTACAGTGAATCAACCTCTAAAATTTGTATCACATGTACACCAATATCTTTCCTCTAGATCTGCAAAGTTTCAAATTCTGAAACATCCCAAAAAATAAGTTAGAGCGAAAGTGCCAAGTTAATCTTTTTGAAACTAATTTCATGAGCATTCGAGAACCATAAATTCCACATAGCATATCTCTGAAAATATAGCAAAAAAACATCTTCCATTTGCACCACATGTACACCAATATCTCTCCTCTATCTCTGTAAAGTTTCAAGGTATGAAACATTCCAGAAAATAAGTTATAGTGAAAGTTCCAAGCTGACCTGTTTGAAACCGATTTTATGACCATTCAAGAACTCTAACTTACACATGGGATATATAGGAAAGTATAGAAAAAAAACATTTGAAATTTGCATCATGTGTACACCAAGATCTCTCCTCCATCTCTTCCAAATTTTAAGGTCTAAAAAATCATAGAAAAAAAGTTATCACAAAAATCCAAGATGACCTTAAACTGATTTCACAATTCAACCTTTGCTAATCCATTTTTCACACACACACACACACACACACACACACTTTCTCTCAATGATTTCTCTTTTTATATTTTTTCATGAACCTTCATGATGGGACATGTCCATTAATTAAATAACTAATTCCCAATACCATGGTGTTGGAAAATTGGTTATCATTGATGCCAACCCTAGAAGAAGTCTAGAAGCCTCTAGAAGTGATGAGTGTATTTGAAGAAGTCTCCAAAGTGTTCCCCTTATGACGTAGCTTTAAGCATGGCCCTCATGGGAAGACACTTTGAATAAGTCTACAAGAAGCCTTGGAAATATGGCTAAGTGGTTAAGAAGCTTTGAAGGTGTGATCACGGGAAGACGCTTTGAAGAACTCTACAAGAAGCCCTAGAAATATGGCTAAGTGGTTAAGAAGCCTCGAAGTCGACAAGAATCTTTGAAAATATGGCTAAGTGGTTAAGAAGCCCCGAAGGTGTGGTCATGAAGCCCGAAGTTGATTGGAGAAAAAGAGTATGAAGTATGTTGTAATTGCATACAAAAATGGACCATCATTCTCTTTCCAACAGTAGGTGGCACGCCACGTGGTTCCTCATGGTTGATAAGTTATTCCCTCTTAAAGTTGAAAGCCCCGAAGTATGGTCAAAGAAGTTACAAGTTGGCCCTAAATTCAAGTAAAGGAGGTACTTGAAAAAGTATAAATACACATTAAGAACCTCTCATTTTCATTATTCTTGTGATCTCTTAGGAAAAATTTGGCAGCAAATTTCAGAGGGAAGATGAAGTGAAGAAGGGAGAAATTATAAAGGAAGATGAAGTCTTGTGATGATGTGTTCTAAGGTATGTTCTTTAAAGGTCATATTTCCATTTTCTCTATAAATTGTTTATAGAATGATTCATATAGAGAAACTTGGAGGTTGTTGAGAAGACATATCAAGGTACCCGTGGTACGAATTTCATCTTTTGTTTTTTTGTACTTTTGGAGATACACTCTATGGAAGATAGGGTCATTTACTAGTCCTGTAACTAGTCTCAAACAAGTGTTCCGGGTAAAATAGTCATATATTCTTCATAGAAGATCCAAATTCTATGAGACCAATTGAATTGGAAAGATTATAATCTATAGTATTTTTTCTGTGAGTTTCATAATCAGATATCAAATATTGAGTAAGTGGCATGTTGTACAAGTTCACTCTCCAGAATAGGCCAGAAGTCAATAATGTCTACCATTTTTTCTATAACTCTTTTTCAGGGATGACTCAAGGAGTGAAACTTGGATTATTTTTAGAGGATTTACAACTTCCTTTGAGTTGGTGCTCATAAAACTAGGGGGTTGGAGCCTCCTTCTAGTTGGAGCTAGAGAATCTAGGGATTCATAACTTCCTTTAGGTTGGAACCTGTAAACTAGGGGGTTGAAGCCTCCTTCCCATTGGAGCCGGAGAATTTGGGGAGTTGTAGCTTCCTTCAAGTTGGAGCCTGTAAACAAGGGGATGGTACCTCCTTCCATTTGGTGCTGGGGAATTTTAGAAGTTGGTTCTTCCAGTGGATGTAATCTTCAAGATATATATTAAAAAACATTTTGTGGTTTTCTTCCATTTGGGTTTCCACATAAAATTATTGTGTATTGTGTATCTGTGGTTAAATGTTTATGATATCTTGAATGAAATCATAAGTGATAAATTGTTGAAAAGTTGATGTTTACATGTTGTGATTAAAAATGGTAAAAAGTGATCAATACTAATTCACCCCCACCTCAATATTGGTGAATATTTCAACACATGGGAAAATACCCCATATACCATGGGAAAATACCCCAAACCCATGGGTTTGAAACCACCATTTATCTTTTTAATTTTTCACATGTACCCCTTTTTAGTATACTTGTAGAACTATATATATAAATCCATCTTGGAAATGTTGTGTGTATTGTAATGTCATAATCTGACATTAATGACATCATTAATCATTTGACATCAATGACAACAATTCCAACAATCACCCCCTTTGTCATTGATGACAATCCGGCAATGAAACACATAGTCCACCATTCATAAAAATAATTCTCCCCCTGTCTGCAACTCCCCCCTCTGTCTACAACTCTCCCATGAATAGAGAGAATTCCCCCCCTTTGACATCAATGACAAAGGGATTCTCCCCCTGAAATTGTGCACTCACTAAAAACTCCAGTCGACTATCATGTCGGGTCGATCGTCGGTTGACCATTTTCAAGGAAATCATCATTAAGTAAGAGGAATGTTGCACGACTGTACAACTAATGATACAAAACAATATGAATTCCTCAAACATCTGTTCAAATGATTCCACAACCATCCATCAATCCAGCCACAATCTTTCTTAGTAGTGAACACTGGTCCAAAATTTTGCCTTTCATGTCTCTTCTGCAAAGATTTGAAAGCATGATTGCCATTCCTTTGATTTTTATGGTGACAATGATGATAGGGAACATATTTTTGCGTTGGCCGATCATAGGAAGTAGGCTCGGGGTCATGTTCACTAAAATGAGTAGAATAACTTGACATATAGAGAACAATGTCATATGTATTCTCAAATTATTCCATATGAGAAACAAACAACTCATCAATATGTTTGGCACAATCAGCAGCAGGTTGCGTTTCTGGCAAACTGGTTTGAAGTCCACCTGCAACAAATAAAACTTCCCTGGTTGTAATAAGGCCAGGAGTAGGTAGGGAGACAACAACAACATCATATCCAAGACCGGTTTTAATGAATGGAGACCTTTGACAATTAATGATAACATCTAATATTTCAATACTCTTTTCAAAATTCAAGATTCTATTCAACTTAATAGTTGTTTTCTCTAGTTCCTTTCTTAAAGAAACAATTTCGAATTATATCTCTTCACAATTTTCTTCATTTTTCTTCAGTTGGATTCTCACAACTTCTTCCATCATTTTTTCCACTTCTTCCATCCTTTTTTATTCTTCTTATTGAACCTTTAGGTTCATGATGGTATTTTTCGTTTCTTCAAGGCCTTGTGACATTTTATCTTTTGAATCACGATCATTTTCTTCATATTTTTGCAGTTGCTCATTTTGTTTCAAATTTTTTTCCTAATCTTCTTTATTTCTCTTAAGGCACAAATAAGTTCTTCTTCAAGATTCACTTCCCCCGAGTCGATCATTTATATCCCTTTGTCTTCATCAATATTTGTTTCAATTGTCATAAAGAGAGTTTCTTCTCTATCACTATATAAACTACTTTCATTGCTTTCTTCAAACGAGTCACTAACCCCTTTTGAGTAGAGATTTTTCTTCTACTTATAAGAGTTCTTCTTTCCATGCTTGTTCTGTTTGTGGTTATTTTTGTGTTGATGATGTTTTCTCCCTTTATTTACATTATGATCTTCTTCATCATCACTAATTTCATCCTTTTCATATGGACACTTATCAACACAATGTCCTACTTTTCCACAATTGAATCATTTAAATGGATGCTTACCTTTATATTTTCTAGATCCTTTCTTGAGTTTCCTCACAAAATGGGATTCCATTGCATCTAATTCATTGTCGGAGCTATCACTTGATTCACGCTCTTCCTTCTTTGTCTTCTTTAAGGCTTTGAAAGATGCATCTTTATTTGATGGCATTTCTTTCTCTATCCTCATTTCATATGTCATGAGGATCACGTGCAATTCATCCATTATTAATGAATCAAGATCCTTCATTTCTTCAATGGTGGAAACTTTGGCATCAAATCTTAAGGGGAGTGACCTTAACACCTGTTGTGAAATCATCGGTTCTTCAACCTTTTCACCAAGTAAGTCTTTTGATGGTGTTGACAATTACATCCATGTAGAGAAGATAGGATATAACATTCTCTTCATCTTTCATTTTTAGGCTCTCGAATCGTCTTCTATGAGTTTGGAGCATTTCCTTCTTAACCTTGTCATTTCCTTCATAGATATTTTGAATTTTGTCCCAAATTTTTTTTATCGATCCACAATGCATCACCTTGAGAAACTCAAATTCTAATAGATCACACAAGATGGAATTCATGGCTTTTGCATTATGTTCACTAGGATTCTATTGGTGAAGTTGTTGGGGCTGTATAACTAGTCACGACTGATTGAAAAATATCAAATCCAAAGGAATTAGATATGTTCCCATCCTTATGCTCTAGAATGCATAGTTTTTTCCATCAAACAATGGAGATTTGTTTGTAGAGAAACCTTCCTAAGCAACCGTGTGTTCTCCCAAGATCTACCCTCCAGTGGTTAAATTGTTTTCGAAGGAATGATACCAATTGTTGATCACACACCTATACTGAGAGCGAGGTGGGTAATCAGTATAAGATAATTTTTTTCTTTTTCAAGCATTCATCAACCATAAGAAAACAATCACATATGATATCTATTAACTACGGAACATGGAACACAAGATTTACGTGGAAACCTTTTCTAGAGAAAACCACAAAAAATCTCTTTATAATTATTTGTAGGCACCAACCTATTGTTACAAATATTTGTAGGAACCAACCTACTGGAGACACCAATCCGAATTGGTACAAATCCTGGTAACATAATTACCAACTTAACGAGAACTCTACAAAATTCTCGTTTTTTGGGGGGTCAAGTATTTTACCCCGTTTTTAAAAATGGTGCTACCGGTAGCACCCCCCCTTTCTTTTTAGGTGTTTTTTTGATATTTAAAATTTTCTGGTACATAAGGTTTCCACTTTCTTTTTTTAATGCTTGTTTATTTATTTATTTTCAAATTGTTCAATTTTTTTTTCTCGACGGTGTTTTTTCATCTATTTTCAAACTTTTCTATTTTTTTTTTATTCAATGGTGTTTTTAATCATATTTCCATGCTTCATCTAATGTTAAAAATGTTGTACACCATTTAATTTTTTTAAATTAATATTTTTTAT
>SNQJ01S0157179.1:0-18725 GCA_010110895.2 Picea sitchensis
CTTAAATCTAAGTCTATCAATTTATTCCAAAGAACTGATTAATTCACCTTCCATATCCACCACAGCTTCTTCATCATCCATTTCACCTCCTGTGTGTTCATTATCAAGATCTCCCATATCCATAAGCATAAAATCATTCACTTTGTCTTCGTAGGATGAATCACTATCTATGTCTTATGAGGATTCGTCATTGTTTGCACACAAACTTTTCTTTTTACTATATTTCTTAAATTTGTATTTCTTTTCATCATCAGAGTTCTGGTCCTTTTTCTTGTGAGGACACTTAGATGTAAAATAACCTATCTTACCACAGTTAAAACATTTGAAGGGCATCTTGCCTTGATATTTTCCTGATCCTTTATTTAACCTTCTCACAAATTTTGCCTCAATATCATCTAATTTTGAATCAGTATTCTTGTCTGCTTTAAAAGATGATTCTCTAGTGATGGATTTATCTTTTATAATTTTCATTTCATATGCAGTTAGAGTTCCTAGGAGTTGATCAATAGACAGGTTTTTAAGATCATTTAATTCTTCTATTGCAGAAACTTGTTGGCCCTTGACCAAGTTTTGGGAGATCCTTGGTCAAGTTGACCTATTTTGGGACTTCGACAGCCTGTCGAAGGAGGAGCGCAAGACGAAGCAGAGATTGTGGGATATCGACCCCTTTTTTGGGTCCTTTTTGGGATTTGGGATTATGTAACAGGTATGGGATGTTGGCCCATGGGTTTACCCATGTTTAAGCCTATTTTGTAAAGTATAAATACATGTCTAGGCAATGTAAGGAGGGGCATCTATGTGATGTCAGGCAGTTGGCTAAGTGATAGATCTATGTGATCGAAGGATTTCAAGTGTTCTGTGCATACTGTGTGAATCTTGTAGAGATGAGTGCAAGTGACTATAGAAGGCTTGGTGTTGTATCCTATCTCGGGGAAGAAGGATCTAGCGAGTTGCACAGATCGTCTGTCCTATGCAGAGTAGGGTTTTGAGGCTCTGCGCATGTAACCTATTGAAGAAACTAATAAATAAGAAGAGTTGGTGGATGTAGCCCTAGGGTGGGGGTGAACCATGTACACGTTGTGTTTCTCTGCTTTGTGCAATATGTCTTGATGTGTTTATGCCTTTATTTGCTAAGTTCTTTGATATAGATAGATAGATTTGTTTATGCTTTGTGCTAATGATGTATATGAATGTAGATCTGGCTTATGTGAATATGCTTATTTCTTGAATCTGCTAGATCTAATCTACTTCGCTATGATAAGTGCTTAAATATGCCAGATCTGGATGAATGATGCGATGCTCTGTTTCATCTGCGCAGTATATAGTAGTTAAATATTGATGAGATATCATTGCTAAGTTCTCTGTTAAGTATTAAAATCGTAGATCTGTGTCCCAGCTAAGGTTGCAGATACCTGATTCCTGCAACCACCCTTGCTTCTACATCGGTTGAGACTTCATCTTCTTCCCAGGTGTTGCTGAAAGGGCCGATAGTTAGGGTTTTGTTGGTGCGGTGTTGTAGTGTTGAACCTTGGGTGTGCCCCTGTGACAAAAAATGGTTCCGTTGTCGGGACCTGAAAATGTGATTGCTGGGAACTGAGGAAGAAGGAGCTTTGTGCAAAGATTTGACCTGAAATTGTGAAATCTCTGTGCGTAGATCTGTTGCTCTAGTGTGCAGTACTCTACTTAGTTTGACAAGCTATGTGCTAAGGAAAATAAGTCTGATTTGAAGAAAAGAGGTAAGATCTGAAAGCTTTATGCTCTGAGAAAGGTAAAAGTGAGAATTTTTATTAAAAGAGGTAAGATCTGCAAGCTCTACGCTCTGATAAAGGTAAGAATATTTAAAATTTCTAGATCTGAAAGCTTTGTGCTCTGTAGAGGTAAGATAAGTGAAATTTTTTGTTTCAATAGTATGGATCTAGGTATGTTTGATAGATTTTGTCCTAGCTTGAAAACTAGGGCATTAATAGATGAAAGAAGATTTGATATGAGTAGATCTGATAAGAATAGTGAAAGATATGTTATACCTATGCATAGGAAGAATGTTTGGACTAACAAGTGGATGCGGGATCCTAGAAAGAAATTTTTGCAGGTTAGCTACCATGATCCTAGCATGCAGTACGGGAAAGGCTGGGGATCATTTAAAAGAAAGAGAAGATTAAACCTTTGTTACATTTGCAGAAAACCGGGACAACTTGCTAATGAATGCCTTGGGAGAAGACCTAGTTGTCTTTGTTGCAAAGTTATGGACTATGAAGTATTGGATTGCCCTAGAATGATTGCTAATCTTGAAGAAATGAACACGAGACAAGAAAACCCTAAGGAAAATCCAAAAACTAAGATTATGGCAGGACCCCAAAAAGACTCAGAAAAAGTATTGCTACATATGAAAGAAACCCTGAATGATCACTGACATATCAGTTTATCAGAGATCTTCAAAGAAAAAGAATGCCTTGAAGAAAGAATATGAGACTTCGACATTGACTGTGTTCTAGATGAGGAAACACAGGTAAATATCATGACAGAGAGAACTTGGGAAGCTATAGGGAGGCTTGTTATGATTCCTTCATTAGGAGGAATAGAACTATTCAAAGGAAAGCTGATAAACCTCTGTGGAGATCTCACCCAGATATCTATGAATGCCAATGGAACTTCGACAGAGGAAGATTTTGATATTATTAAATTTATTGAGAACAACACCCCATTTACCATGTTGCTCACAAAACCTTGGATTGAAAGAGATCAAGCCAGAAGGAAATAAGAAGAGTAAGTTTTAGAACAAAAGAAGCAAGAGTTAAAAGAATTCATGACTAGAAGGATCACACACTTGATTGAAGAACATAAGAACAAATTGAAGCTATTTAACACCAGAGACTCGGATGTCGAAGTTGCAAGAAAACTAGAATACCCATATAAGATTGAAGTACCTATTCCAGATAAAGAAGAAGGATCATCCTCGAATCTTAGGAAATAATCTCAACAACACGAAGTAACTATGCCAAAAGAAGATAAGAATCAGAATGGAAAAAGGCATACCGAGATGAATCTCACTGGGAAGAAGGCTAGAAATCTAAGTAAGAAGAGAGATAGGATCGACAAGTTGCAGAAAGTTCCAGAGGGAACTTCGCAGAAGGAAAATTTGCAAAATTGGAGCTTCACCGGGATAACAGAACAATGTCACATGGAACTTCACCATGGAGAAGCAATATAGTCATTGGGGCCAATATAACCGTTCAATTGACCCACTAAACGGGCATAAAGGAATTTGTGGTTCACCACCAGACCATTGGACCGCACCGTAATGGACATAATAGAGTTAATGAAGGCTTCTCGCCCTTTGAAAGAGATCTGTTACTGGGTTATCTATTTATCCTGTCGCACCTTGCACCGAGAACACTTTTGCTAACCGTGAATTTGAGCTCGCAGACTTGTTGATTTTACACAGTGGTCATTGTGCTATTTCTCTCTATCCTATTGCAGTGTCTAAGTTGCTCCTCGAACCCGAAGATTTCCAACCCCAAGTGTGTATGTCGAATGAGTTGAGCGCTGCAAAGAAAGTTGTTGAAGAAGTTCTGATCGACCTCATGACTGAAAGAGTCATGTTGATGTCTATAGGTGTAAAAGAATCATCGACAAGAGGACTACAAGCCTCTTCGTCGACTGCTCATGGATCTGGGCCATCCTGACCATCAACAGAAAAGAGAACCACGCATAAAGATGACCTCGCAAATGAAAAAATCATTCCAACAATATTTCCCGATTACATCCCGCCTCTGGCTGGAGCGGTGAATCGTGATAGTGTACCACGCGATTTCGAGTACACCATGGTCACTGCATACCTCCCGAAGGGGATACGTGCAGTTCGAATAGATTAGGATAAGATCACATCATTGAAGTTCAATGACTTCAACCTTGGATATCGCAAGGTCTATGGTATGATCACCCCATACAAGTACCTAACTAGAAAAAAAGAGAAGAACTTGAAGATCATCCCTCAACAATGGACTATGGACCTTGCGCAATCCACCCTACTGAATGTCATGAAGATCCCACATTTCAGAAGACACCAGGAAGTCAATGCATGTGTCAAGCTGCTACTATCGTGTTACCATGGAATCTACTTATGGCTAGACCCCCGCATTATAGTTGACCCAACATTGATCTACAGGATCACAGGCTTGAGTATGCAAGGACCTGACTCGCATGACTTTTATCCAGGAAAATACACAGATCGCCCACCAGCATGGAAGATCAAGGACACCTATGGTGATGTTGAGAAGGGAACAAGAGGCCACAAGGTAGCTTCCATCTAGAGTGGCGCAATGCACCTCGCATGTCAACTAATCACTGGAAAGTTAGTAAGAAAGAACCGACCTACGTAGGTCATAGGCTTTGTCGTTGAACTCGTAGGGAAGTGCATGGAAGGCCTATAGATGAACTGGGCAAAGTACCTAGTTAATCAGTTGGAAGTAGATTGTTGAGAAGCACATGATCAAGGTTATGAATTTCATTTGAGTTGTCTCCTGGGCCTCATTGCATTTTTTGCCTGGGAGATGCCGGAAGGAGCGACCTTCCTCGACATAGAGCCATTCAAACCGCTTGTCGCAAAGTTTGCTACCCTGTGGTACTCAAATGATATGAACAAACAATGGAACTCAAATGCTGTGTTTCATACGTAATACCTCTAGATAAAGCAAGCCATCAAAGCTGAGCCTCGCATGACCCCAAACAGATTACAAAGGTTCTGACCTCTGATGAAGTTTAATGCAGATCGACACTTCATCTACATTATAGCGCGAGTAGATGAACATCAAAAGCAACTCCAGTCATATTATAACCTTACAGAAGAAGAACTTGATGAAATCACCAAGGAATGGTCTGCTGACCTCCTTATCCCTGCCAACCCCACAAGGATATCTGATATTGACAGCCCAGGAGACACCCACAAAGAACAGAATACACTCGGAACCAGCAGACAGAAGAAGACTGAGGAGGTCCAAAACTTGAGCAGCACCTTAGTGAAGACCACATCCATATCACCTGACTGAGGGGGTGGTGACGAAGTAGAAGTTGAATAGAGGCCCAACGAAGTAACACCGCCCAGAGACGAGGTGGACCCATTAAAGAAAATAAAGCTTTCCCCCTCGAAACCTTCTTCCCAGAAGAAGACAAAAGCCACCATGACCAAGATGCAGATTGTCCTCACCTCCGACGATTTTGACTTCATAATAATAGCCCTGAATGATGCTTCACTAGAGATAGCAGAAAAACAAGGAGTGAAGCAGGAAGAAATGTATGACATGATTGAAATCGAGCTCCAAGGGGTACACCAAGCTCTTCAGTCCAACCGCGCAGTCTCCATTGCACCTCTTCCATCGGGAGAACCAGAGTCGGGAGATGAGCCAACCCAAATCCACCGACTAGACGAGACAGTTGAAGCTTGCCTTCATTGAGCACAAGAGGAAACAGAACAAGCCACCCAGGCTTTGACGCAAGTACATGGAGTACTTGTAGAGCAGCACCGTGCTGCAGAACAGGAAAATATTTCTCTCCAAGAAAAGTACAATGAATAAAAAGCATAGATACAACATGGAAAATAACAGTCACTCGCGGAGCAACTTGAAGTGAAAGAAGCGGTCAGCAGAGCACTTCACTCTATGACAGTCATAGATATAAAGGTAGAGGACCGAGTCACGAAGCAAGTAGATCATCTCACAGAAGTTATTTAGTAGCTACAACAATGCATAATAGAATTAGAGCTCCGCGCAGTGCCCGAGACTCCATAGGATGTAAGGGATCAAAGAGAAGCAACTGCTCGAAGCATAGTTGAGCGAATAAAATCCCTTGCTATGGAATGTAAGCAACTTATTGATTGTAGTGCCCAAACCTACAAGAAAATCACTGAGAATCCAGAGCTGAAGGCACTAGAGTCACAGCTCCAAGAGGCAAAGTATCAAGCTGAAAAGATACAGGTGCAACTGAAGCCTTTGTCAGCTATGGAAAGAATGAAGCGCTCCCAAGAGCAACGCACTGCACAACAATAGATCCACACTATCCAGAGCAGAGTTATGGAAGTAACTCAGATGCTCCAACCTATACAAGATAAGGCCTATCAATTTTTCATAGAGGTCGAAGGCCGAGGAGCAGAACTGGAGCAGGTTGTCACTACAACTGAATAGCGCCTCGAGGGACCTGTGAACGAGGTAGTCATACAAGAGATTGTTGCACAAGAGGTCATGGGACAAAAGCAAGTTTAAGCAGCTCGAACCCAGCTCGAGGCTTTTGAAGCAGAACTACCCAGATCAGAGTGACTCGGGACGAGTCACGGGTGAGTGTTGGAGGCCTGTTAGCCCTTGACCAAGTTTTGGGAGATCCTTGGTCAAGTTGACCTATTTTGGGACTTCGACAACCTGTCGAAGGAGGAGCACAAGATTAAGTATATATCGTGGGATCTCGACCCCTTTTTTGGGTCCTTTTTGGGATTTGGGATTATGTAACAGGTATGGATGTCGGCCCATGGGTTTACCCATGTTTAGGCCTATTTTGTAAAGTATAAATAGATGTCTAGGCAATGTAAGGAGGGGAATCTATGTGATGTGAGGATTGCAAGTGTTCTGCACATACTATGTGAATCTTGCAGAGCTGAGTGCACGTGACTATGGAAGGCTTGGTGCTATATCCTAGCTCGGGGAAGAAGGATCTAGTGAGATGCGTAGATCTTTTGTCCTATGCAGAGTAGGGTTTTGAGGCTCTGTGCATGTAACCTATTGAAGAAGCTAATAAATAAGAAGAGTTGGTGGACATAGCCCCAGAGTGGGGGTGAACCATGTATACGCTATGTTGCTCTACTTTGTGCAATATGACTTGATGTGTTTATGCCTATATTTGCTAAGTGCTTTGATATAGATAAATAGATCTATTTATGCTTTGTGCTAATGATGTATATGAATGTAGATATATCTTATGTGAATATTATTAGTGCTTGAATCTGCTATATCTAATCTACTTTGCTATGATAAGTGCTTAAATATGCCAAATCTGGATGAATGATGTGATGCTCTGTTTCATCTGTGTAGTAGATAGTGGTTAAAATTGATGAGCTATCAGTGCTAAGTGCTCTGTTAAGTATTAAAATCATAGATCTGTGTCCCAGCTAAGGTTGCAGACACCTGAGTCCTGCAACCACCCCTGCTTCTACCTCATGTGAGACTTCATCTGCTTCATAGGTGTTGACGAAAGGGCCGATAGTTAGGGTTTTGTTGGTGCGTTGTTGTAGCATTGAACCCTGGGTTTGCCCCTATGCCAACAAAACTTTTGGATTAAATATATCAAGCAAAGATCTTAAAATCTTCTGAACTAAAAATGCATCTTCAATCTTCTCACCAAGACCCTTCATGGCATTCACAAGCTCTTCAAATCTTAAAAAATACTTACTAACTGTTTCATCCTCATTCATCTTTAGTTGTTCAAATTTTAATCTATATGTTTGAAGTTTATCATATTTTACTTTCTCATTTCCTTCATAACTGCTAATAAGTTTATCCCACATTGCTTTGGTAGATTCAAGATGCATCACCTTTACAAACTCAGCTTCAACAAGTCCATTCAAGATAGCATTGATTTCCTTTGCATTGAAGCTAAATTATAACTTATCATCTTTAGAAGCTATCACAACAGGCTTTATATATCCAGTTTCTACTACATCCCAAACATCAACACCTAAGGCAATTATGTATGTTCTCATTCTAATTTTCCAGAAGGAAAAATTTGTTCCATCAAACAGAGGAGGATTATTGGCTGAAGTCCCTTCATGACTTGTCATGTTTAAGCTTATAGATCTACCTTTAAATAAAGGAACTTGCTCCGATACAAATTGTTTAAATTACTAACACAACTGAGAGGGGGGGTGAATAAGTTGTTACTGTGCTTAAACAATCTTATGTCTATTAAAACATTTTTTCGATCTTCTCCAAGTGGCCATCAAGATTGTACAATATATGAACAACATAAATAATAAACATCAATCACACATATGATATACACAGAGCCATATTTTCATGAGGAAACCCATAAAGGGAGAAAACCTCTTCTTCTTCGAATGATAGGCAGTCTTTTATGTTTTGTACATCATCTATCTTTGAGAACCAACTCAAAATGAGGCTACCACCTCTGTTTTACAAGATGCTACTTGCTGAGAGCAACAACTCTTTGGTTTCTCTAGCACCTACTAGAAGGAAGCACCAACTCCTTGAGTGTTCCAACATCAACTGGATGGAAGCACCTACTTCCACTTATACATGCACCAATTTGCATACATAAAACTCTGTGTTTTCCCTAGCACCACCCTACCGCCCTGTTTTCTAGCCACAACTAGATGAAAGATACAACTTCTAGTATTCAAGCACCAACTTGAATAACAAAGGACTACAGTCCTCCCTAGCACCTCCCTACCTCCCTGATTATAAATAAATGATTGAATAACCAACAATACAAATATATCAATTCTTACCAATTCTTCTCTGTTCTGCAATTCTTCTCTGCTTCACTATTCTTATGTTCTGTTCATACTTAGCTTGAATTGCTATCTCTTTCTATCTGTTCTTTCTATGTTCCTCTCATGCTCTTTGGTATGTGTACATTATTCTCTCTTCACCTTTTCTGTTTTTTTCAATTTCTGTTTCTCATCTTTGAGTTTGATCTCACACTGTGCATACTATGATTTTCCTTTCTCCCAGTTCAACTCATTATTCCAGTAAGAACAACCAACCTAACTCAGTCATGACCTTTGTCTTTTATACAAGTGCATCAATTTTGTTACACCTCGCATCTCCAAGAGAAACTACCAAGAAACCAAATCACTAATCATTTAAGAACTATGATTCAGTTCTGCTAACTGAATCGTAACTGATCAATAATCCATGAAGTGAAACAATAACCCTTCGATCAGATTTCCAAGATAATCAACGTCATTGGATTAAACACACAGATACTTGTTGATTTATCAAATATGTTCCTCGCGAATTTTACCTGCGCAAACTAGCACTGGGCGTGTTTCTCCCCACATGCCCACTCGCCGTGACCATACGCCAAACAAAAGTCATTTTGTGATTTCACGTTTCTGGTGATCGACTGTGAGTCACCTCAATTTTCCCAGGTCGTGAAAATTTGAAGTGGATCCTAGAAACACTATCTCCTTCCCTTCTCTTTCGCTAATGTGACCACTAGCTATGATTAGGGGAAAAGAAAGAGGGGTGAGTCACGATTTTGCATATCGCAAACTCCTGCTATGAGAGGCCTCGAAACTCCCAACTCGTGAAACTTTGAGGTGGAGCTTAGCAACATGATATCTCCTTTTCCGATGTGACCATGGATATGACCATGGGCCAAGAATTCGAGCGTTTCACAACTTGCGATGTCGGAGGTTAGAGCACCTTCCTTCTTCCGATTCCTGAACTCCCGGCTTCAATCACCTCAGATCAATGGTCTGAGATTTCTCGTGACTCAATGGTCATGATCACCTTCTACATTTTAGGATTTTGTGAGTTCCTGTCTAATGTGTTCCTTTTTGACGTGGTCTGCAACTGACCTTATTGACATGGATATCTTCTCATGGCACATGTTCTTCTCCTGGATCTGACAATCCAGTTTATTCCTTGATCTAACGATCAATATCTCCTCTTCACGAACTCGAAATGCATATTAGATCAACGGTTCATATCTTCGATGATCTGATGACCAAGATCATTTCACGACTTCACATATCCCGAGTTTCTACAACTCTCACCTTTGACTTCTCCAGCTCACGAGTCAGCAAAATGATGATCTCTTGCCACGTGTCCTCTGGATCCAACGACTCAGATCATTTCACGATTTCGCATATCACAAGTTCCTACAACTCTCACCTTTGAATTCTCTAGCTCGTGAGTCAGCGAAATGATGTTTTCTTGCCACGTGTCCTCTGGATCCAATGCCTCAGATCATTTATCGATTTCGCATATTGTGAGTTCTTACAAATCTCACCTTTGACTTATCCAGCTCTCGAGTCAGTGAAATGCTGATCTCTCACCACATGTCCTCTAAATCCAACGACTGCTCATCCTTCGCACTCCGATCCGATGACTAAGGTCTAATATCCTCCTCTACACTCTTTTGAGTGTCCTCGCTATTTTTCTTGCCATCAATGTTCTGAGTTTCATCGCTGTTGTTCTTTCCATCAATGAAAATCACATTCTTTTCCTGAAAGATATGCCAACACATTAGGGATCAAGTCATATAGTGTGCCTGTTTGTGAATAAACGAGATCCAAGTATTGATCACGACTAATCACCTTCTCTTCATTGACGACACCGCCCATGGAAACATCACGGGCTATAGGATCGATGAGTGATTTGGTAAACTACTCAACCAATAATTGATCAGGAAGGGGATCTTTTATTAATCGTCTTCTCCTCCTCCACTCATGAATGTGATCAGAAATGTGAGTAGAAGAGGATTGTTTAAATGAACTCAAAATTTCAGTTCCCATCTCATATTGTATCGATAATTGGTAATGTTTCAAGAGAGCCATAGATAAGGTGTTAAAGTCATTGAAGAATCCTCATGGAAATTCGATATACCATTGGGTTTCCAAAGCTATAAGAGTTCGTTGGAAAATACGTAATTGAATGGAGTCATCCATCAAGGAGTTGGATGAACACCAAAGGTGAAATTTCATGAGGTGATTGTTTGGGTCTTCTCCTGATCGACCGTCAAACTTTGGAATTTCTTATGGTAATTTGGCAGGTATGACCGACCAATAAGGAGAATGCAAAGCAGGATCATTCAAAATCTTAGATAAATCCGGTAATCTTAAGTAGCTAGAAACGACAATTTTCTGTTCACTTGAGGAAATTGGTAATTTTGAGGAGGCAATCCCGTAGGTATACCAGTAGGAGCATAAGCAGTCTGTAAATAGTTAGAGGGTTCTGTCAAATTTAGTTGTGGAGGGTTTTGAGCCAAGTAGCCAACATGTGTTGGTTGATTGGGTATACTACCTTGGAAAGGAGCATTAGACTGAAAATCTTGACCCCAGGTAGGATTTACAAAGCCTGGATAAGGTTGCTCGAGAGTAGGGGGTACAAAAGAATTTAATTGAGGAGGTTTCCCTCTAGGCGGTTGTTGATTTCATTAGAAAGGAAAATTCCAAGGTTGATTTTGTGATCCAGGTATATACTGTCCATAAACTGGGTTATGACCCCCAACTTGGGGTTGTACCCCAACTTGAGGTTGACCTCCAACAAGAATTTGAAAACCATAAGTGGCAGAATGAATTGTTCCTCCAATTTGATTGGATCTACTTGGGCTTAGACGATTAGATCCTCTAGGTGGAGGTGGATGAGGAATGCTAGGCCATTCGGAGAGAACCTGGGTAGGTGTGGGAGAAAAACCGCTAACAACATTATACCCAGGTGGAATAAAAATATTATGCCCTTCGGATGGACTCTGGGAAGGATTAGCAATATAAGTATTAAGAGCATTATACCTAGGTGGAAGTGATGGACTTGATCTAGGAGGAAGTGGCGTTCCAATAGGAGCTTGATTTATAACCAGACTTCTGACAGAAACATGTGTAACGTGTGGGACCACGATAGATCTAGTGAGATGGAGGGGAATAATTGTATGAGAACCAAACAACAACTGGTCTGAAACCGTAACAACATTACTTTTCGTGCCAATAAAATGATCTAAAGGTACTGTATAAGTAGTAGAATTAACAAGTGTATGTGATGAAATAGGTTGATTTGGGCTCATTCCTAGTTTATAAAAAATATCGTGTCCCGAAGAGGTCCTCCAAAATGAACGAACAAGGACTGAGCTAGGATTAAAAATTCCAAAAGTATGAACCAAAGTTCTAAACTATTCACTCTGAAAAGGTGGATTGTCCACAACAGACTCTGTGTATGGTCTCAAAAGGTGGATCGTCCACACAGACTGTATGGTCCAAGAATTCTAGTATAGTATTCAGCAACAACGTCTCTCAATGAGTTTTTATGGAGAAAAAGTGGATCTTTTATAACACTCAATAACAGATTTGCACAAAGTGTTGATTCTACCAATGGAATATAACTTCCAATCTTAGAGGACGCATTGCTATTGATAGATCCTTTAGGAAAAGGACCCTCTGGTGAATTAGGAGGCAAAGGGAGGTAACCTTCTAGATATTTTGGGGGTATTGTATTCTTCTATCTCTTCCAGAGGTAACCCTTGCATCCTACATGAATGAAAAGGGCCAATGTTGGCTGCACCGAATAAATAATGAAAGAAATATATGGCTAACTAAAGAAACAAACAACACTCCACTAATAAAATCTAGATATCAAACATGCAAACAAACCTTCTTATTTTGAAATCACTAGTTGGTGATGAAATCCAACGTCACGAGATCAAGACAAGAAGGGGTCGGGATAAAGCGGGTGGAAAATTTACGTTGAAGACTTGCTTAACAGACTTACAGTCTGGTGCAATCTCCCACACATAATCGTGGGTATACCCTCCAAGGAGCCTGAGTGAGTTTGGCCAACGTTGATTCCAAGTACCATGAAGCTTTCCCCTCCACATTCATCTCGTGTAAAGACTCTAAAGAGATAGGCCACTAAGGTTACCAATTACGACAATGATTCCTGGGGAAGCAGTCGACAGTCCGATCCACGTGCAAGGGCAGGTTATCTAAGCCCGAAATCACCTCAAGAAGGCCCGCACATGATTTTCTTCTCAAGTGACCCCCAATAATACATGCAATATCTACACTAAGACCAACAAAACAGGGTGAGTAACTTTGTCGTCCCTAATGCGACCTCGTGATTGACCCTTTTGTTAGAAGGGCTTCCCAGGACAAAATGTAGCAAGTGGATTTAAACTCTCCCTATCACAAGATACTATTGTGTGTTTTGATGCTTTGGAGAGTGTGCCTCACAACCTATTCCAAAGTGCTATCCTATCTAATGTTGGTGTATAAAAGTTCTAGAAAATAAAAGTTGCTATATATATTTTAAAATTACGCTGAATTTTAATGGTTGTTGCTTACTCAAAAAGGGAAACGAAGATGAAACTGATGAAGTATTTGACCTTGACCCAACAAAATGAAAAGAGAGATGAGATGCAATCTTTTCGTTCAATGAACTCTAATTAAATAAGGGAGAAGGTTTCTTTTTCCAGAATACAACAAGTTACAAAACGTCATTTCTTCAATCTTTGAATGATATTGATGCCAAACAATCAAAGCTACTAAATTTTCCAATTTTTCTCTTTTCCAAATATTTGAATGAAAAAATTTCTTGTAAAGACTACTAATAGAAGAACAAACTTCAATTCTTTCCTTTTCAAATGGAAACAAATATCTAATTCAAAAAAAAAAGAGTTGCCCAAGAAGATCAATGCACTCACAATACTATTTTCCAAATTAAACTCATAATGCAAGCAAAAACTGAAAAAATAAGAAAACTTATTTGTCTAATGCAAACAAAAATCGTTTTCCAATCAACAACAATCCAAAAATAAAAAATATCAATAACAACTTATCTAGAAAGAGCTCAGGGATGAAGCCTTAAGATTATACCCTTGCAATAAGAAGTAAAAGATAAAACTTATGAAGCTTATGAAAAAGACTCTCAATCACTTGAGAAAAAAACACATTCAGGCTAAAAGATGCAAACCAGGTTGCAATTAATCATTCACCAAGACTAAAAGTTCACCCCAAGAAGTAATGACAAATTTGGGCAAGGAGAAAAAAGTTGAATATCACTCCAAAAATTTCTACAAGAATCGTTGCAGGCTACAGAAAAGCATAGTGCAACGATAAAGGATCGTCGCAAGAAAATGGAAAAAACAAAGTGCAACCTTGTCACTCTAGTTTACACAAGAAGGGTGCGACGATGACTGAACATAAGGAAAAATTAAAAATAAGACAAATTTTCTCATTGAACTTTCAGAACTAGGGATTCAAGATGGATCACCCAAAGATTCATAGAATTAAATTAACCAATAGAAGGAAAGTTAAAAGCAACAAAGGAAGCAAAAAACCAAAAGAGGAAGTTCCCCAGTATGGTCACTAATTTTGTTATTGGACAAACCAGTAAGTGTGGACACAAACTAATCTCCCTAACTTCAACAAGAATCTAGAACAAAACAGGGCAGAATACAAGTTTCTCCTTAGATTTCACTGTCATATAAACTAGTTTAGAGAGGGACAAATGACATACCATTTAAACGAATTTTGATCCTCGCTAGTGTCTTCCTTGCTCCATATTTGGATTTGTGGTATGGTGAACCTGTTAAGAAGCACAAACCAACAAAGAGAGAGAACAATGATATATATATATATATTCCAATGAAGTCTATGTATAAGATCAAGGAGTTATACAATAAAAGTAGAGACACCTTTATAGGGAAGAAATGTATTACTGCATTATATTGAATGAAAGTGGAGAATACAACCCATGACTTGATGTTGCAAGGTCCCTTCCAATGGCCCTTTGCTTCAACACACACACCTTTGCTCCAATGATTTTGATGAAGAGCATTCACAACCTGACTTGGAAAGCTAAAGAAAAGCTATCACAAGTACAATCTTCAGTAGAATTCTTCATGCATAAGCCGATCTAGCCTTTCCCATGAGAGATCCCTCTTTATATAGGGTGAAAGAGGGATGGATGTGGATATTAGGATGATCCCACTAAATCAAATAAGCGAGTAATATCCAAACCGATCGGAGGCCACCTCATCTTCTAGAAGATTTCCTTCTAGAATTTTCGTGAATTTCACCTTTTCTTCTTGTTTGAGCATCATCACACCCTATGCACAAGCATCCTGTGGTGATGTCAGTCTAGTTTTGGTGCAACATTTGATGATCAAGAATCGTCCCACCCAAAACATTTAGCAAGGTGCGACGATCTCCTTTTATATGGTTTTTAAAGAAAGAAAGATGATCCACTTTTCTCATGGAGAAAGTCTCATCTAATATCTTCAGGGAACATAGAATTGAGTTATGCACATATCGTCAATTGATCAGAGGGGTGACCAAAATAATGTGTAACAGTTGCATCCACAAGCCATACTTGACCAATGCAAGTGTTGTCTCCGCCAATACATAATTAAGTAAATTTTAACATATTGGAAGGATGTACAACCCGATGATGCCACATGGGATCCAACCACCATTTTGCAACAATTTCCACATTTACAACCTTGAGGACAAGTTTATTATTTAAGGGGGATGGAATGTTAGGTTCCTAACCTCTCTAACCCCTAAAGTAGATAAAATAATATGTATTTCTATGTAATGAAGGCCATCAATAATAAATAAGGCCTATGTAGTAGTGTGAACACAACTATTTTAAGAAGGCTTTCTAGAAGGTTCCACCTACTAGAAATATCCTTCTCTAGAATGTTAGTAGGGGTAGAGTAGTATATAGAGGTAGAAGCATTGTAAAATATGACTTGTGGAATCATTCAAGTAATCTAAGCTATGCTCTATTGGAGGTTGGACCCTCGAAGAGACAAGTGAACATTGCTTTTAGATTAATAAATATATCTTATTTTGGCTCATATTGTCATTGTGTTCGCTATTCTATTTCTTTTTGCAATTTATCTTGATAATATTTTTGTTTCTTCTTTGAATATTTCTATTGAAATATATCTTGATAATATTTTTTCTTTTTCTCTGAATATTTCTATTTGGTACCTTACAATGTATGGCATGTTTCTACTACTGTTACAAGGAAAATCACTCTATGGCATGGGGTAAATCACAACATACGGAAATGACTGCATAAATCAACTCTAATCTCAAGTATGCTATATAAACAAACATGATAACAAGACAAGATAAAAAGACTATCTCGTTTGGATGTTCAATGAAGTCCACCGTTGAGCACTTGACCCAAATCTATATACATGCAACTTGTCCTCAACAACCAAGATACACAAGCATATGGTGATAATATATAAATTTAGCACATATAATAGCATAATCCATCAATATTCATAACAAATGTGTTAGATAGTTGGCATAGGTTGATGAAAAGTTGGTATGTATTGTTGGTTGTCATTGATGTCAACCATTGGAGAGTGATATTGTATATTGATGTCAACCCTTAGTGATTGATGTCAACCCTTGGAGAAAGTCCGGTAGCGAATTCCGATAGCACAAAGGTTTGGGTAATGAACCCAAGTTTGTTTGAGGTATAATGGTATGATTTTTAATATATTTTAAGGTAATAATATTCTATATGGGTAGTACATGTCATGCCATTTCTGGTGGTATGTGGAACGTCACATAACTCCTCACAGTTAGAGAGTTATGGCCATGTGAAGTTGGAGAACCTAGGTTTGGGTAATGGACCCAAGCTTGTTTGATGGATAACGGTATCAATTTTGATATATTTGAAGGTAATACTATTCTATATAGAAATTACATTTCATTCCATTTTTATTGGTATGTGGAACGTCACATAAATCCTCACGGTTAGAGAGTTATGGCCATGTGAAGTTGGAGAACCCTCACGAGTCATCTAGAAGCCCCAAAAGGTCAAAGCAGTCAAAGTGGTTTAAGAGGTTTTTAGACGGTAAATAATAAAGTTAAGTGATGAGTGTACTATAATTCAAAGTGAATAAAAAATATATTATTTAAATAATAAATTTAATGGAGAAATTACTAAGTTGACAAGTGGTTAGAAGCGGGTTAGCCCTAAAATAAGGAAAGTGTTTAAGATGGTTAGAAGGTAACCCATTGAGGTAAAGTGAAGTGATGAGTGTACTATAAGTCAAAGTGGATACAAAATAAATTATTTAAATAATAAATTTAATGTATAAATTACTAATTGGACAAGTGGTTAGAAGTTATTTAACCCCAAAATAAGGAAAGTGGGTTAAGATGGTTAAAAGGCAACAACCCCTTGAGGAAGCTACATGGAAGTATAAATAAGAGGCAAGGCTCTCTCATTTTAAATAAAACTTGAGAATATTGAATATCTATAGGTGAATGAGGTAACCAAAGGATATCTAAGACGAATTTTAGAGAGAAGGTGAAGTAAAGAAGGCTGAAATTCAAGGGAGGATAAATTATTTTGATGATGCTTTCTAAGGTATGTTATTTATAGGTCATCTCACCATTTTCGCAATAACTTTTTTTCTAGAATTATTTAGACCGTTAAATTGATAGGACATTGAGAAAACATATCCAAGTAGTTTTGGTATGAATTTAATCTTTTGGTTTGTTGTATTTTTGGAGTTACACTCCATGGAAAATAGGGTTTGTGGCTAGTCCTGAAACTAGTCTAAAAAAGGTGTTTCGGGTAAAGACATCATAACTTCTTCATAAAAGATCCAAATTAAGTAAGACAAATTTTTTTGGTTATAGTACAGTCTGTAGTATTCTATGTAAAATTTTCAGATCCATACAACAAATATTCCATGTGGAGCACGCTCTACAAGTTCACTCTCTAGAATAAGCCAAAATTCAACAAGGTATGCCATTTTTGCTATAACTCCTTTTATGAGAGGTTCCAAGTAGTGACACCTGGAGGAATTGCATAAAAAACACTGAGAAACATTGTGTAGTATTTTCATATCTTTATTCATTACAATTATATAGTTATGATTATTTCAAGTTAGGGTTGTTGACTAATCCAAAACTAGTCATGTGAGACTAAAGAAAAGTTTGATGAAAATGCTAGTCTCTTGTTGTTAAATTTAAGGAAGGTTTGCAAGTATGTGATCATATACACCAGGTCTATTACAGAGTTACAAATTAGATTTGGATGATGAAATTGATGAGGGATTTTGGTTGAGGTACATGTTGGGTACATGGTTGAGACAAGTAGTTGATGGGTTGGAAAATACACGAGGTGTATAGTTGATGATGTTGGTACATATTGATCAGTCATACATGATGAGTAGTTGATACATGATTGGTACATACTTGGTACATGGTTGGAGGCACTTGTTATTATTATTTTTGACACATGGTTTATGGATGATGGAGCATACTTGTATTGGTATATTATTAGAAGCACATATTGATCTTGGTGATGATTATGAGTTGTTGTGTTATGCTTGGTTGATTCACATATTTGAGAGTTGTCTTGGTGATTGATCTTGGTGAGTAGATATGATTTGGTTGATAATATTGATGAGAAAAGTTGTTGTGATAGGTTGTTTGGACAAGTTCTCGTGACAGGTTATTCATACAGGTTTGGTGCATGGTTAATGCACTTATTCATGATTACAGGTTGAGGCACATGTTGGTGCATGGTTGATGCACTTTTTTATGATACAGGTTGATTACAGGTTGTTTGATACAGGTTGGTACATGGTTGATGCACTTGTTTATGGTACAGTTTGATTACTTGTTAAGGTACAGGTTGATGCATGGTTGATGCATGGTTCAGTTTATTGGTGAAGGTTGATTGGTACAGGTTTACAATAGTATATCTCACAGTGATAGTCTGACAGTGGTTCCATCATTATACTTATATGTCAGGGAGGTTAGAAGGGGAAAGGACAAGTGGTTGTAGCCACCTTTCGGTTGTAGCCGAAGAACATAAGGGGTTGTATCCTCCTTCTGGTTATAGCCATAGAATTGAGGAGTTGGAGCTTCCCTTGGGTTGTAGCCTAAGAAACTAGGGGGTTGGAGCCTCCTTCTAGTTGTATCTGGGAAACAAAGGAAGTTGTTGCTTCCAATGAATGCAATT
>SNQJ01S0157179.1:18735-40923 GCA_010110895.2 Picea sitchensis
GTGAGAGTTGTAGAAACTCATGATAAGCAAAGTCACAAAATGATCTGGGTCATCGGATCACCGACGATATGGACCATTGATCTGATATGAAATTTGAGTTCGTAAAGAGGAGATCTTGACCATTGGATGGAGGAATAAACTGGGTCGTCAGATCCAAGAGAAGAACATGTGCCATGAGAGGAGATCCACGTTAGCAAGGACAGTTGCAGACCACATCAGCAAGGACCACGTCAGACAGGAACTCACAAAATCCTGAAATGTAGACGGTGATCACGAAAATTGAGTCACGGGAAATCTCAGACCGTTGATCTGAGGTGATTGAATTCGAGAGTTCGGGAATCGGAAGAAGGAAGGTGCTCTAACCTCTAACATCGTAAGTCATGAAGTAGAGAAAATCTTGAATGCTTGGCCCATGGTCATAGCCATGGTCACATTAGAAACGGAGCTAGCATGTTGCTAAGCTCCACCTCGGAGTTTTGTGAGTTTGGAGTTTTGAGGCAACTCATAGCAGGAGTTCGCGATATGAGAAATCATGACTCACCCCTATTGCTTGGTCGTTGGTCATAGCTAGTGGTCACATTAGCGGAAGAGAAGGGAAGGAGCTAGTGTTTCTAGGATCCACTTCAGATTTTCGTGAGTTGGGAAAATCGAGGTGACTCACAGTAAATCACCCGAAACGTGAAATCAAGAAACGAATTTTGTTTGGTGTATGGTCACAGCGAGTGGGCATGTGGGGAGAAACACACCCGGTGCTATTTCATGCAAGTAAAGTTCGTGAGGAACATATTTGATAAATCATCAAGTCTCTGTGTGTTTAATCCAACGATGTTGATTATCTCGGCAATCTGATCGAAGGGTTACTGTTGCACTTCACGTATTATTGATTAGTTACAATTCATTTAACAAAACTGAATCATAGTTCTTGGACGATTGGCGATTTGGTTGCTTGGAAGTTTCTCTTGGAGATGCGAGGTGTAACAAAATTGATGCACTTGTATAAAAGACAAAGGTCATGACTGAGTTAGGTTGGTTGTTCTCACTGGAATAATGAGTTGAACTGGGAGAAAGGAAAATCACAATATGCACAGTGTGAGATCAAACTCAGAGATGAGAAACAGAAGTTGAACAGAATAGAAAAGGTGAAGAGAGCAGAATGTACACATACCAAAGAGAATGAGAGGAACATAGAAAGAACAGATAGAAAGAGACAACAATTCAAGCCAAGTATGAACATAACAGAAGAATAGTGAAGCAAAGAAGAATTGTAGAATAGAGAAGAATTGGTAAGAATTGATATATCTGTATTGTTGGTTATTCAATCATTTATTTATAATCAGGGAGGTAGGGAGGACTATAGTCCTCTATTATTCAAGTTGGTGCTTGAATAATGGAAGTTTTAGCTTTCATCTAGTTGTGGCTAGAAAATAGGGTGGCGGGGTGGTGTTAGGGAAAACACAGAGTTTTTTGTATGCAAGTTGGTGCATATATAAGTGGAAGTAGGTGCTTCCATCCAGTTGGTGCTGGAACACTCAGGGAGTTGGTGCTTCCTTCTAGTGGGTGCTAGAGAAACCATAGAGTTGGTTCTCTCAACAAGTTGCAGCTTGTAAAACAGAGGTGGAAGCCTCATTTTGAGTTGGTGCTCAAAGATAGATGATGTACAGAACATAAAAGACTACCTATCATTCGAAGAAGAAGAGTTTTTATCCCTTTATGGGTTTCCTCATGAAAATATATCTCTGTGTATATCATATGTGTGATTGATGTTTATTATTTATGTTGTTCATATCTTGTACAATCTTGATGGCCACTTGGAGAAGATTGAAAAAAAAATTTAATAGACATAATATTGTTTAAGCACAGTAACAATTGATTCACTCCCCCTCTCAGTTGTCTTAGTAATTTCAACATAATTCTCCTAGCACGTCTACAAATCCAACACCAACACCTCCAGTAGCTTCTCATGTTGTTGATGGTGTGATTGGCACTTTTCATGTTGAGACTTAGTCCAAACAAGCTAGTCATTCCAATACCAAATCTACTGCTGCTAATGTACAAAATGTTACTCCTCCAACTCCTTCTCCCAGTAAAACCTCTGAGGTTAATACGGTTCAGTCTACACCTACTGGTAAAAATAAAAATAAAAAGAAAGGGAAGGGTAAGAATAAACAGGATACATATAATAATCAACAATCTGATAAACCCAAGACTCAACCTGTTGATGATAAAGAAAAGCGAAAACCTAGTTATCATTGCCTTATCTGTGGTGAGGACCATTATATGAAAGATTGTTTGAGACATGTTGAGGTTACTAAGTTCCTG
This sequence comes from Picea sitchensis, assembly GCA_010110895.2. Lineage (NCBI taxonomy): Eukaryota > Viridiplantae > Streptophyta > Pinopsida > Pinales > Pinaceae > Picea > Picea sitchensis. Next base: position 21,055 of record SNQJ01S0157179.1, read on the forward strand.
CAAGGGACCGGGACACCTCCTACACCCGTCGTTTTCTCACAACCTTTTCCTTCTCAACAACAGGCCCAATTGGTTATTCATGAATAGCCTTCTCCCTCTACCACATCTTATGTACTTGTTTGTACTGGTGAATCCAAGAAGAACAAAGTTGCAGTCACTACTCAAGCCAAATATTATTCTCCTTCTAAATAGAAATTTGATGATTCACCACCTCCATTAGTTCAACCTCCTCGATCGACTTCACCTCCCAACGGTCCTCTTCATCTCAAATGATTGAGTCTAGATACAATTCTTCGTCCATCTACTCAGGGCGTCATTCATAAGTTTTCATTTAACCCCCATGCACGTGCCGCTCAAAACTACAGTATTGTAGAAGATCTTGCACAGGCACCTTCTACGATGTCGGCTCTCAAAGTCCTTCAAAGTTGTCCTACGCAACGGAAGGCACTGCTAAAAGATATTGATGGAATCAATCCCACAGACACGAACTTGATAATATTTGACTTGGAAGATCACATTCCAAGGATCCCTCATCAATTAGCATTTCAAATACAAGTCATTGTGGAAAATAATAATATTTGTCGAACTGTTGTTGATGAAGGAGCTTCGAATTGCGTCATGTTCGTCACTTGTTGTAAATCTTTTGGCTCTCCTACCCTTACTGAGTCAGACAATATTTTAAAATATTTTAATGGTATAGGGTTTAAACCTTATGGTGTTCTTCCTTCATTATCTATTGTGTTAGAAGGAAAAGAGGTTACTGTTGAGGTTGAGGTGTTTGATGCACCTCTTGATTACAACCTTTTACTTGGTCGTAGTTGGATTGATTCTATGCACGCATTTTTTTCTACTCTTTTTTGTGTGATATGTTTCCCTCGCCAAGGTAAAATTGTTACCGTAGATTAAATCTCTTTATTTAGTTCCAATTCACGCACTAGTAATGCTCCATTCATAGCGAAAACACCTCCTAATTATGAGAATGTCAGTGTGGGTCTTTTAAAGGATTCATCATTAATGGGTACTTTCTCCATTCCTCCACTCGATGTTCCTCCTCCTTTTTCCGCTTCTATTAACATGATTTCTACTATTGTTGGAGAAACCCTTGAGTCTTATGACCCTTGGATAGTACCTAGCTTGGACGATTGTCTTCGTTATGGAGACCAAATTCCTTTAAGTCTAATGGAATTGGCCTATCAAGCTATTCAATCGAAAACTCCTTCTCCTCGTTCTCTCTTAGATACGTCTCCTGATCTGTTTCATGTGGTATTCCACACTGATGAAATGATCATGACATTTATGTCCATGGAATATACCCCATGGGATGATGAGAATCAATGTTCTATCCTCTTCTTGGAGCCCAAGACTATCGAGAGTTATCAACAAATTTTTAATCCATCTACTGTCATTACTATTCCCCCTGTTCCTGAACCAACACGTGATGTTTTGTATGAAGGGAAATTGGGAAATATTTCACCCACCATCCCTCTGGATATTTTGATTAAGCCTGGAATAGTGGAAAATTTTCATATCGGTGCATCATGTTCTCTTGATGAGATATGAACTTACAAGGCCCTTTTCCAAGAATTTAGTGACGTTTTTGCATGGAGTTATGAAGAAATTCCTGGAGATATCATTGTACATGAAATTAATACATACCCGGGCGCTAAACCTGTTCGACAAATACTTCGCCAAATACATCCATGAAAAGTTGTTGCTATTAAACTCGAATTTGAAAAACTTCTTAAAGATGGTTTTGTCTACCCTGTAGCATTGACTGATTGGGTATACACTCTTTTTCCAGTTAAGAAGAAACAAGGCACGATCCATGTTTGTGTTGATTATAGGGATATCAAGAATTATTGTCCCAAAGATAATTATCCAACCCCTTTCGTTGACCAGATCATTGACAATTGTGCCGGGAGTGAAATATTCTCTTTGATGGATGTATTCTCTGGCTATAATCAAATCAATATTTTACCTACGGATCAACATTAGACTGCTTTTATTTTCCCCTGGGGTACCTTCGCATACCGTAAACTTCCTTTTGGTCTTAAGAATGTTGGTGCGACTTTTCAATGTGCTATGTCTTATGCTTTTCATGATATTAAGCATATTTTACAACATGTTGGCAGCCAATTCGCATTTCTATACTGTCCTTATAAGCTGCCTACACCAATGTTTTTCAAACTTTGATTTTCGTCGCAATCCTGGAATAAAACAACACTATTATTTCGTGCATTTGCACATCTATCTTTGTTCTTGTTTTCACGACTGGAAGAATGAAAACTTTGATTCAGTCATATTAAAAGCGTCCTTTGGATTGTTATGATCACTCTTGTCTATATATGTTCATTGTGCTTCCAATTTAATTATGGGGATACAATTGGAAGACACCCAAAGATTCTTTACTCATTTGGCATTTTGTTTTGTTGTTAATATGATTCGATTTTTATAAGATTGTTATGATTTGATAATGAGTGTCATTGAGTCCTTAATATAGTGGTGGTTTGATGTTTTATAGTCTTTTCATTGATTTCCTTGGTGCATTGGTTTCATGAAAACATTGACCTGATGATTAGATCCTTAATTCAATAGTTTTATATATTGTATAAGTTCTATGGTCAATTTCTTATTGAAACATTGTTTTTATTTTGAAAAACCATGCAAACACTATGCTTATGAAAACATGAGGTCAACTTACCATATTTTTCGTTAATGGTTTAATTGGTTTTTAATTTTAACCTGTACCAATAGTGGTATGAATCACTATTGCGTCGTCGGTTGTACTTATGGAAATGACTGTTTTGCATGGGCTGAGCTAACTCCACCACTCTTGCACACTTTGGCATTAATGTATGCCTCCTTACCAGGTTACCTCTATTGATTTTTAGGCAAATCTATGAGTTTTGAGTACTGCGTATAACTTGTCCAAACCCTACCGTTCACCCTGCTCACTTTGTGTTCTCTCCTGGCTCCTGTGGGGTGAATTTAACCCCCATGATGTTGAGAGTCAGTTATTGTTTGATTTCCATAGAGGCGCTTCGTAATTGCCTCGAGGAGACCGTTTTTGGAAGTGTGGCGATGCAGGCAAGCGGTTTTGAGTCCGATCAAACCCTTGAAAACCTAGAACCAAAATTAGCCTGTTTACCTTCATGGAATTAGGCGGTTTCCTCAGAAATTGAGTTGTTATGGAGATTTAGCCCGTGTTTTAGAGGTCAAGCTTCAGATCTTCTCCCTGGCTAAAAGGTGTATTGGAGTGTGCATTTGCTGGCGATCTATAAATCTCCTGGTATGTATGGGAGCACTATCACTTGTCCCGGCTACACACTCTTGAACCCTTCGATTAATCCTCGGGTATGTGTTTTTGACATCCAATTTTGCTGTAGTTTCTTGAATTAATTTAATTGATTGAATTTGTTAGCTCTGTTCATTTTAATACATTCGAAATGATTATGGTATAGTTTGATCATCAAAAACAATTTTGTTTATGGATGTATACAGTGGATTCATTTTACTAAAATTAAATGTAGATATGATTTGGTTATGCGATCTTATTGTGCTTAGATTAGTATAAGTGATTGGGTTGTTCATGATTTTGTTTGGTTTCTTTGAAACAGTTATGTACATTTGAATTAATATAGTCGATTAGGATTTGCTGGTTGGGATTGGTTCAATTAGAAACAATCTGTTGATTTGATTGCAGAAAGCGTTGCATTTACGTTTTGAATAAATCATTTCATTTACGGATTAGATTGCATTCCAACTGTATAAAGGGTTTGTTTCTAAAATCGTGCGGCTATGTTTTTGATTGATACGATGTCACAAAGCGATTATGTCTGCTCCGAGTTGGTAATAACAAGTGTTGAATAGATTGCATTAGGTTGAACATGATTTCCATTTGTTTCAAATTGGCATAAAGATTTGGATTCTTTGCTAGCATGAGAGATTTGCTTTGTGTTGATTTAATGACCAAATATTTGTTTAATAGTTTGAATATATTTCTGTTAGTTTTGTGGTTGACTGATTATGTTTTAATTAGACCAGCCTAAAGATCGTTTGGTGTAGATCTTAAAATCTAGATTTTGTTAATTTTACAAATAAAACTTTATCTAAACCGGTGTATTCTTGTCCACCTGCAAGTACCTACGAATTTCAATGGGCTTGGGCATGATGTGAGTTTAGAAGATACTGTTTGGTTTTGTTTTGAGTTGTTAGCTTAGTTAGAAATAGAGACTTGGATATTGTTCCCATATTTTTGTAAACTATTTTGACAATTCCCACAAGGATGTTTACCACATGGGAGGTCTTTTAAATACTTGTTATTTTGTAGGAACCCATCATCATCCTTGTTGGGGAACCAGGACTATGGATTTATGATCTGTTGGGATGATTGAGTGTGTATGGCGGCAAAGCTTTCAATATATCAGGCTTTTTTGAAGTTTTATTCATATCATTTTGCAATTAATTATAGACTACTTTAGCTATAAGTAATTCTTGTAGGTTGATGTGACTTGGTTTTGTAATGTGTTATCATGTCGTCAGCTTCATTACTAAAATTACAAAAATTACTTTGTTTTAGTTTAATGAATTATAGGTTTACCTTTTTAGTTAAATGAATCATTTTGTATAAATCTTTACATACACGTTATCAAAATGCGATGATTTGTAAATTATAAGATTGTTGTAATTTTTTATGTCTTGTTTGTCTGTCATTTATCTTTGAAAACTGGTACTTTCCATTCTAGAATCTGGTGGAGGAGAATCGTCTTGAGTTTCCTCCCAGAACAAATCAACTGTGGATCTGGGGTAACACAGGCGTTACTTGAGTTAATTTCACTGTTGTGTTTAATAGTTAGTTTAATGAGTGCCATATAAAGTAGTTTAGATAGATATGTATAGTTCATATTTGTAGTTAGAGTTATTATTTTAGTTGCTTATCTTAGATAGTTTTTATTTAATTTCTTTCTCATAAAATTATAAAAAATAAAAAAACAATAGTTTAGTTGTCTTAGGACAGATTACAAATGATTTTTACAAGTTTTAATTTAAATCTATAATTACAAATATACAATATTTTCAATTGAAGCTGATTCTGTTGATAATTAAACATTTACTTTTATAAATTATAGTTGTATGATTTAGGTAATATGTTGTATATATGTAGTTTAGATTTGTTTATTAGTTTGTTTTAATTATTGTTTTATTTAGATTAGTTTCTTAGTCATAGTTTTCATTTTCTTTCTGGGACTTAGATCATTATGAACGCTAAACCCATCGGGGGTGGGTTATCCCCAAATGGCTTGGGTTATTTGGGCAGCGGACGGATCATCTTCAGGTTGGGGGCGTTCATTTTGCCTATTTTAGGCAATAAGCTAGAAGGAGAAGCCGTGACAAGTTGTCCTTGTAGGAGCCTTTATTTTTAAGTGTATTCAATTTCCCATGGCTTCCCAAATCCCTTTGTGTTGGAACATGCTTTTCAACTTCTCATTACCCGAAGTATTTCCCCAGCAGGCAGTGTCTCGCTTGTCCAAACTCACCTTTGATGGTGAGAGCAAATTATACGCTAAAGACCACCTTAACAAGTTTTGATTTTGGTATCCAGAAGCAGGCATTCAGTTAGGAGTTTTATGCAGACTTTTTTCTTTTTACTTTTAGAGGTCGAGGATCAAACCTTTGGTTTGAATCCTTTCCGACATGTCACATTTTTTATTGGTTTCAATTTGTAGATGAGTTTCTAGATTCTTTTTGAAATTTATGATTTTGATCAATTATGTGAAAAATTTCGCCGCCATTAATCAACGACGATTCATCTTGAGAAGACTTTTTGACAAGAGGAGTCTATCTTATCCTCTATAAATTTAATCTGATGATATGTCATTGGCATTAAATCTCTTCTATGATGCTTCCATCCCTTCCATTCAGTCATGTTCAATCACAAATGAAGAACCAATTACAAATCATATCACTCAAAGTACCGAACAATCCTAGCCATGGGAGAGAAAAATTCTTAGATAATGTTGTTGAACATGCCGGGGAGGTAGAATCTATTGACCAGTTTCTTATTGACAACCAAATTGGTTTTTCCTTTGAATCATTGTATTTTTCAGTCTAAGACTAGTATGGAAGATGTTTTGTTTCTGGCTCAAGGTGAATCATTCTTGTAACTCATGCTCTAATCAACATTAAAATCAGTCATTGAAGAACACTTAAGCGAAAATCTTCTTGAATGTTCTAGGTACTCCTAGGCTGATTAGAAGGATTCACGCCTTTAGAAGAAGAAACTTTAAATTCATCCTCAAAATACACTTTGTTCACACGAAAGACTAGATGCTTGTCACAAAAACTTTGGATGCTCATCACACAAAATCAAATCGGATGATCATATTATGTTGAGGAATTAGTCACTAAAATAGAGTAAGAGTTTTAAATAAAGTAAAGATAATTGTCTTGAAAATACCATTGTTGATTATCATAGTTCAAAAGATTCTTTTCATCTACTTATTTATGATTCCTTTTATTCTTTATATCACGATTATTCCTAGATTACGGTGGACTTGACATCTTACCTGAAACATCCTACTCTTTTCCACCACAATCATATCCTTCGATATGCTAAATTTTTGGTGAAATTAATTGAGCATAACATTGATAAACTTGGATTTGATGCTTGTTCACTTTCATCACTCACATGGGAAAAGGACATTTTGCGAGATGTTTTTATACAGTTTATTGTTGAAAAGACAATCGTTAGGCTATGGAGATCAAACATTCTACAATTCATGCTTTCGTTCTTTGATTAGTTCGAATCTTAATGTTTATACTTCACGTTTTTAAATGATCAATCGCATTGAAGGAAAAATTCAAACCAATGAATCAATTGATTACACGAATCCCCTATGATGAATTTTTCCCATTGATATTTTACGTTTCATCAAAGTCATGGTTGCATCCCCATTTTTGTGAGGATCTCGGGGATGGCTCGAATATTCTTATATAAAAAAAATCATAATGAAGATAAAGTTGTTAACTCTTTTTTTTTTACCTAAATATCTTGGAAGTAGGCATGACATATTTCTTTTGGATCACCCATGTGAAGAAATTAATGAAATATGCCAGAAAATTGTAGGGAGGATGGGGCATTTCAGCCTTGCTGGCATTGAAGCACTCCATTTCTCGTAATTACGACAAGTTTTTGAACTACTTACACTCTCCCATGCTATTATGACCCTTATTACGACAAGATTGTGCAATGGTTGGAGGATTCATACATCAAGAATATTCAGGGAATGGTAAAGATCATACTTACTTTGTTTTTAGATGTTGATTATGAAGAGGTGGTGTGATATGTTTACGTCATTTGTTGATATATTACCATTCTTATTAGGAATGTAGTCTTATTTCCATTCTTGATTAGAGTTACTTCAATGGCTACATTGGAAACATGACTTCCCATAGTATCCTGATGTTTTAAAAGTTAGGGTAGGTTTTAGAATAGGTTTTCTTTTGAAGTTTTATTTCTCACTATTTCTCTTTTAATAAAATGCATTCATGAGCGCCAAGGTAAAGGCACCACAGGAACCATAATCTGACTATTGTCGGAAGTCTTCCTTTGATCCTTTTCTCTTTACTTCTAGTTGAACATCTATTTAAAAAAAAGCCTTGATATCGTCATGAAATCTTAAATGGAAAATAAAGAGATAAATAAATCTGAATCATTGCGACCCAAAAGGTGCTGAGTAAGAGTTCTTTCTCATCAAATAGGATTTTTCTACTTTTCGGTTTCCCAAGGGATTTCTTGCATGAGGTTTTTGGATGCACCTTACGCTAAATATTTTCTTTGTTTTGTTGTTGGATTTCTGCTTTCAGTCCTTTTTTTGGTGTGTTTTGATTTCTCCCTTATGCTTACCAATTTTATTTTGAAACACACATACCTACATCATGTTGGAGCTAATGGGACAAAGCGGAAAATTCCTTCTTGAAATGGCTATTTGAAAAAATTATAAACATCAATTGTATATACGAAATTTACATGTGTGACAAACACTATTGTTGAAAGTTAGATCTCGATCTGCAGGTAAATCTTTTGTCGCGATCATATATTGTCTTCTTCGTTGTCCGCAACGTAGGGAATGACTCAGAGAAAAGATGTATCCACACTTGCTTAAAGTAGGTTTGTAAACAAACCATCTAAGGATCACTAATGAAGAATGATTCCTAAAAATTTGTTGGGAGTCACGTAAAAATATGTTTTAAAATATCATAATTTTTCAGTGTCACCCTATCGACTATGTATCTTTAAAAACAAATAATCAATAAAAAGAGTTTTGGGAAGTGCTTGTAAACCCGTGGGGATACTTTGAGCAATTTGTTGGCGTGGGTAAATGCATGCATGACAACAAGACAACTTCGCTAGGGTACTAAACAAGCCTGCTAGCAACGAAGCAATGTCGGGTATATGAAAATTGTAAATATGAAACCTCTTGACCTTAAATGTCCTTTATTCTGATCTGGAACTTCTTGGCGGGATACGGATATCAGATTGGATTAAATGCTTGGCCTGTCAGAGGCTATGGGCCTTGATGGATTTATAGCGATTGGCGATTTTTTTTTAATATCGTGGCTCGCTTGTTTTAATACTGTTATCAGTTTTCATTCTTTAAACGCTGCTGGAATGTTTGATCATAATGATGTTTAAGCGATTTCACGGTTGTTGTTTTGAGTTGAATTTTTCTCACTATCATAATCTGAATTTGTTTCTTTTGCATAGATAACTTCTTCTTCTAGTGTGTCGCCATTGTTGGCGACCAATTCACATTCTATATTGTCCTTATAAGTTGCCTACACCATTGTTTTGCAAACCTTGATTTTCGTCGCGATCACGGATAAATACTATTATTTTAGCGTGTTGCATACGTCTTTGTTCTTGTTTTCAGTACTTGGCGTGAAAATTTGATTCGAAGTCATATTAAGCGATCAACTGGATTATTATGATCCTCTTGTCTATATGTTCATTGATCTTCCAATTTAATTATGGTGATACAATTGGAAAGAAGACCCCAAGATTCTTACTCATTTGGCATTTTGTTGTTAATATGATTCAATCATTGATTTATTGATGATTTGATATGAGTGTCATTGAGTCCTTAATATAGTGGTGGTTTGATGTTTTATAGTCTTTCATCGATTTTCTTGGCACATTGGTTTCATGAAAACATTGACATGATGATTAGATCCTTAATTCAATAGTTGTATATATTATATAATTTCTATGGTCAATTTCTTATTCGGAACTTTGTTTTGATTTTGAAAAACCATGCAAACACTATGCTTGTGCAAACATTGGGGTCAACTTGCCATAGTTTTCGTTAATGGTTTAATTGGTTTTTACTTTTGACATTGCAATAGTGATATGAATCACCATATGCTCCGTCGGTTGTACTTATGGAAATGATTGTTTTCCATGGGATGAACTAGCTCCACCACCTAAAGCACACTTTTGCATTAATGCATACTAAGGTTACCTCTGATTTTGGGGAAATATGGGTTTGGTCTTGTGTATACCTTGTCCAAACCCTCACGTTCCACCTTGCTCAACGTGTGTTCTCTCCACGGCTCTGTAGGGCGAATTTAAAACCCCATGGTGTTGGTCGATTCTTTGTTTTGATTGCCATGAAGAGTGCCCCGTAATTGCCCAGAGCCGTTTTGAAGTGGCGGTCACGAGGCAAGCGGTTTGGAATACTGATCAAACCCTTGAAAACCCAGAACCAAATTAGCCCCTTTACCTTCATCACCGGCGGTTTCCTCAAAAATAAAGTTTTTATGGAGATCTAGCCCGTGTTTTAGAGGTCAAGCTTCAGATCTTCTCCCTGGCTAAAAGGTGCGTGTGGGTCTGCGTACATTGCTGAAAGCGTCATGAATTCTCAGGGCCTGTCTCGGTCCTATCATCGACCTCTCACACTCTTGAATATGATCAATCCTCCCGGGTATGTGTTTTGACATCAATTTTTCTTTGTAGGTTTGCTTGAATTAATTTAGTGTTGAAGTTGTTAGCTCTGATTCATTTTCATACATTCCGAAGCCGTTGTATGTTTATAGTTTGATCATCAAAAGCGATTTTGTTATAGATCATATGCGGTAGATTCATTTTGCTAAAATTAATGTAGATATGATTTGGTTATGAGATCTTATTGTGCTCAGATTAGTATAAAATCGTGATTAGGTTGTTTATGATTACCATTTGGTTTTGAAATAGTTTTTGTCGTTTGGATTATTCTCCAGGTAGATTGGGTTTTCACTTTCATTGGGTTAGGTTCGTGGATTCAAACAATCATGTTGATTTGTTCCACCGAGAAGCTTGATTATGTTTAGTTTGGATAAATATATTTTGTTTGGATTATGATTACTTTGCATTCAACACATATGGTAGGATTTACGACACAAAATAGATGCTGACTATGTTTTGATTGATGCGATGTCACCAGTCGATTATGTTTTCTCTGAATTGGTAATAACAAGTGTTGAATAGATTGCATTAGGTTGAACATGATTTCCATTTGTTTCAAGTGGCAGGTGATTGCTGTTGGCATGAGAGATTTTCTTTGTGTTGATTTAATGACCAAATATTTGTTTAATAGTTTGAATATATTTCTGTTGGTTTAATAGATTGAAAATGATTATGTTTTCAAATTAGACTATTTCTAGAGAATCGTTTGATTATGTTAGCTAGTCTTAAAATCTAGATTTTGTTATTTTACAAATAAAACTTTATTTAAACTGGTGTATTCTTGTCCACCTACAGGTACACACGAATTTCAATGGAAAATTGGGCATGCTTTGGTAGTTTAGAAGATACTTGTTGTGATTTAGTTTTGTTTTAAGTTGTTAGCTTAAGTTATAAATAGATACTTGGGATATTGTTCCCAGATTCTTTGTAAACTGTTTGACAAATTCCACTGGATGTTTCACAATGGGAGGTCTTTAAATACTTGTTATTTTGTAAGAAACCCATCATCATCACCGTTGGGAGAACCAGACTATGGTTATGATACAATGGGATGAAAGTTGATGTCTTGTAGCAGCTTTAGCTTTCAATATATCAAACTTTTTTGTTTCAAGTTTTATTCATATCAGTTTACAATTAATTATAGACTACTTTAGCTATCGTAATTCTTGCAAGTTGATGTGACTTGGTTGTATGTGTTATCCGTATATGATCTCTCCTATTTTAAAAAGTACAACAATTACTTTGTTTCGGTTTAATGAATTACAGGTTTACCTTTTTCGTTAAATGAATCATTTGTACAAAATCTTTTCCTGAATTTATCTAAATCGCGATGATTTGTAAATTATAGTGTTAGCAATTTGTATGTCTTGTTGTCATCATTTATATTTGAAAACCTGTTGATTTCCGTTCTGAGAAGTTTGTGGAGAATCTGTGTGGGTTTCCTCCCACTGAAAAACTAAATCAACTATTGGATACAAGACAAACCTAAAGCGTTACTTCAAGTCAGTTTTCTATTTGTCATTTAATAGTTAGTTTATTAGTGTCATATAAGTAGTTTAGATAGATATATGTATAGTTAGATTTGTAGTTAGAGTTATTATTTTAGTTGATTAGCTTAGATATTTTTTATTTAATTTCTTTCTCATAAAATTATAAAAATCAAAAAACAATAGTTTAACTGTCTTAGGACAGATTACAAATGATTTTTTTGCAGGTTTTTCATTTAAATACGTAATCTGTAAATATTGTATATTGTAATTGAAGTTGATTCATTGATAATTAAATATTTTTATAAATTATAGTTGTATGATTTAGGTAATGGATTGTATATATGTAGTTTGGAATTTGTTTATTAGTTTGTTTAATTATTGTTTTTATTTAGATTAGTTTCTTAGTGTAGTTTTAATTTGTTTTCTAGGACTTAGATCATTAGCGGAGCCCTAAACGTCGAGGTGGAGTTATCAAGCGGCTTGAGTTATTTAGACAACCTCGGACCCGTTCCACCCTCTTCAGGTTAGCTGACATTCATTTTCTCCCGTCAACACAACCTTACCTTGATGAGTTACCGATGCATTCCATGCGTCATCAAGATCACCTGACACACTTATGAGCCATTTTCTTATGGTGTCGATAATATCGCATATGATTAAAACCACAAAAATATGTTTTTGTTTGGAGTCTGGACGAGTTCTTGGCTTTATCATTTCTACACATGAGTTAGGGTGGATCCTTTGAAGGTTGAAGCTATTCTCAATTGCCTCCTCCTTCTACCCTTCCTTAACTCAAAGTTTGCAAGGGAAGGAAAAAAATTTACATCAATTCATTCCCAATTATGTCGAAATAATGAAAGGTTTCACTCGACTTCTTAGAGGTCATGATTTTGTATGGGGCGATGCTCCAAACAAATCCTTTGAATCTTTGAAACTTTCCTTAGCTCATACACCACTCTTATTTTCCCCCGATTATAGTGGAGATTGCTTATTATACTTGGTTTGCTTTGGACTCTACCATATCCATGGTTCTAGTACAAGAGGACGATTTGCATGATGAACATGGTATCTACTATTTGATTGAGTCTCACAACCTATGAAACCAAATATATGCATGTGGATAAACTAGCCTTGGAAGTTGTTCAAGATATTCAACATTTTCGTCACTACATCTTATTCGCAAAACCACCATCATTTTTGATTGCAACCCTATGAAACATCTCCTTACATGCCAATTGTTGGGGGAATACTCCAAATGGATAGTGATTCTCAGGAGTTTATTTGGAGTTTGGAGTGATCGATTCAAAATCTTGTTTTCAAATTGATTTGTGACCTTCCCTCTGCTGAGACAGAAACTATGGAAGAAGATTATTTTCCTAATGAGTCTCTCTTTATGATGATTCGGATGACATGCGGTATGGAGACATTATCTTTATCTCCAAACCCAAGATTTACGGCCTGATCTTTCTGAGTGTCGTCTTCGTATTCGGTATCAAGCCGATCAATATATTATCCTCGGTGATACCCTTTACCATCATGGTATTGATTTCGTATTTCAATGATGTCTAACCTATGATGAAGTTGGGAAAGATTTAAATGGTGTCATTTGGAGCATGTGGTGGTCATATGTGGTGGTCTGCTTGCCCAAAATATCTTATGAGTTGGTTACTTCTGGCCTTCACTTTTCAAAGTTTGTATTCTTGCAGTTTAGAAATGCCACACTTTTCAAATGCATAACAATAAGATTCAATCACATCATGCTCCTCTTTACCCTTTAGTTTCCATTGGTCCATTCTCTAAATGGGGCATTGACTTCATGACATGTAACCCTCACTGGGACAAAGGGGCATGGATACATTATCGTGGCTGTGGATTATTTCACCAAATTGGATCAATTGATGCCTACATTTGATAATATCGGGAAAACTGTGGCGTTATTCATATTCAATCATATGCGTCACTAATTTTGGTGTCCCTTAAGCCATCGTCACCCCTAACCATGGTATGCATTTTACTTAATTTCATGATGTTTGAACCTATGGAGTAAGTTGGGTCCGACATGAAAACTCAACCCATTACTATATGCATGCCAATGTCCCGGTTGAATCAATCAACAAAGTTCTAATCACTATGCTTGAAGCCAGTGGTACGGATTCACAAGTCAAGCTAGTACAAAATTCTCTTTTCATCATTATGGGCCTTTTAGACGTCCGTTAAATCTTCCACGAGGGGTTCATGCCTTTCCATTTAGTGTATGGTATTGAAGTTATTATGTCTATTGAATGTGAAATCCATCTTTGAACTAGTTGTCGAACTTCTCCTAACACCTCAACGGAGGAAGAACATCTCTTTTATTTGGTCTTGAGTTAGACGAGATTCATCACGATGTTGATTTAGTCATAGAAACTCATAAGAAGCGTGTCAAGCGCATGCCGATAAGCATGTCGAACCCGTGTTTTCTGATGGTGATTTGGATTCTCTTTTCTGAACAATATAAGTGACTTATTAGCTGATTTGGTAAATTAGGAACAGCCCATGAGTTAGTGACCCATATATTGTTAAGCGAGTGTTTGAGAAAGGGGCTTATGAGTTGGCGGATTATGATGGAATTTCTTTGGGTGAAACCAGAAATGGGATTTAATTGAAGAATTACTATGCTTAAAATATTTTTGCATGACTACTTTGTATTTTAGTGTATCATACTCTAGTGTGTGATTTTTCATTTCTTGTTCTTCCTTTAAAGAACACCTTGCAGCAGTAGCGGTTTCTAGATGTCGCGTCCTGCGCTACCCTATCAGCTTTGTTGATGGTGCTGAATCATGGTACTCAAAACATACCATCATTTATGGACAATCTATGCACCTAGGAATGAGTTGATCAGTGTTGTGAAATCTCCTTATGGACTATCAAATAGGGTTATGCTTTGCATCTGAATATGACCGAGAGAAAATCTACTTTCTACCTTAGTCACGGACTTAAATCCTATTTCTTTTTGGTAAAACATGGCTAGATCAACCTACCTTGTTCTGGGCATTCGATATCGATCCTGCCAATAGCACTTGATCACTTGTTTGTAGTTCTCCTTTCCAACGCTGAACTGCATACAAGAAAAGAAACAAATACACATGCATCTTACCTATAGACTAGGGTTAGAGATTCAAACATGTACTTAACAAATTATGAATAACTCATGAATTGGAACCCGTAGGAAAAGCATTTCTTTATTACTTTGAATGGAGTCAACTTACAAAAGTCGAGATAGATATAGCTCATGAACTTGATCCACAGCCTCTCTTCAATGTCCTCCAACTTCTTTGCTTCCCATATCTCTTAAGGAACAAGGATGGCTAAAGGGTTGGGACAATGGGAATATGAAAATGGGCAGGATTTCTTTGCTATATTTTTTCCTCCTCCAAATGCGGTTCGCCCTTCTAACTTTATAGGCTAGAAGAAGCTAGGTATTTGGGTGAACCCTCGACCATGCATGGTAGGGAGTTTCAGTTAACACACCGAGTTGTGTGTTTCGTCCATTAACTTTCCTTTTTCATGCTTTTGTGGTCTGTGAGGTTGTTTTGATTGACTAAGCGTGATGGCCTGCGATCTCGTCGCTGGAGGAGGTGCGTGGAGCGCTTTATAAAGAGGAGTTTTTTTAAAAAGTGTCGTTTCTTGATTTCTTTGGTAAAGAAGGGATCTAAGATGGCTTGATGCCGGGTAAGCATGTATGGTGCAATTTAGGGTTATAGCGGATGCCCCCCTAATGTGTGAGGTGGAAAGAGTGTCTGATGAATGAAATACATTACCAATCTTTTATTGATGTGTTGAACAAGTGAGCCCGGGGACCAAAAATTGGGAGGTTTTGTTTGCAAAATAACAAATGTCTTCACCGAGGCGGGCATACCCATTTTCGGGATAAAATAGAATCATGGCTACCAATCAAATACATTGTAGATCCATGTTATATAACTATATAAAGTATATTAAGTGAACAATACAAAGCGGAGCTACATCTCAAAATCAAAGATATATAGAGTATCCATCTTCTAGAAGCTATTAAGGCCTGATGGCTAGAGATGCGGTCACCGAATGAGCAACTACTTCAAAATCTTCAAAACTTAGGTAGAAGTAAAATGAGAGTGTAAGACTCACTAATCTGACATCTTCGACAAGACATCAGGAAAAAACTAGAGGATCTTGATGATCAAAATGAAGGCTTCATTGATTTCGAACAAGACTTGATTGGACATTAGGATGAATTAAATTTATGGGGAAAGAGAGACAAATTGCGGAGGGTGACTCGAGCTTGGTGGGCAAAGCCCTGAGACAATAGCACGACAAATGATGGGAGACTTCGAGCGACATGGCATTAATTATAAGTTTACGAAGAAGGAGGCAATGCAAACTATCCTTATATTTGGAAGGATAACCAAGCGGTGGAGGTTATAACTCTATATAGCGAGAACGACTTCCTAAGGTCATACTGAGAACAGCTTCCTAAGGTCATACTACATCCCATAGTTTGATGAACAAATGGACAGATGTGTTTTATTCAAGGGCAACTCATTATGCTGCCAATAAAGAAAATACTTTTCCCTTCCTCTTTTTGGGGTATATTTGATTTTTTTTTCTTTTTCAATAATTTTGGGAAAAAGAATAAAGGAATATTACGTTACAATGGAGGAACGAGTGTTGCAAACATACAAGTTCAAGGCATAAGGACAAGACTGATGTTCTAGTATAATGATACTCGGGAAAAATCCTCTGGGGGACAAGGGTGTTAGGACACAGAAGAAAACTGTTACAAGGCTGGCATATAAGGTATGCAAACGCGGTTAACAAAACACACAATGGTAACGTCCTTCGATGTAAGTTTAACGAGCCCAAAGAAGGTAAGCTCGGTGGTTTTTCATATTTAGAGAGTCTGAAAAATCATAAAAGGAGACTCCATTAGGGTACATTTTTCGAAGATAGTCTAGTCGGTTCGAAAAAGGGGTAAACTAGCACCGACAAGACGTCTATTCAAAACCATTTTAACGAGTGTGATAAGGACAAGATCACTCGGCCATTTTTTCATTTTTAAGGAGTCTGAAAAAAGCTTAACTATGGACTCCATCAGGAATGTTCTTCTGGACCAGTTTAACGAGTGTGAAAGAATAAGGTCACTCGGTGATCTTTTCAATTTTAGGGAGTCTGAAAAGAGCTTAACTATGGACTCCGTGGGGGTTCCTTCTTCGTAAGTTTAGTCCCTCATGCCCGAAAAAGGGATAAAATTATACCTGAGAGTACTCTTCTATAGAGTTGAAGTTCCATAGAGTATACCTTTGTTCGTACAGTTGACCGTCCGAACCGAAAAAGGGGTAAACTACCGCTGGACAGACGTGACTTCAAATTTCAGTTTAATGAGCGTGAAAGGCCACAAGATCGCTCGGTAATCTTTTCATATTTAGAGGGTCTGAAAAGGGCTTAAAAGAAGACCCGTTATTTTTGGGGAGTCCTGAGGGTGAGGTCAAGAGAGAAGAAGAATCATGCAAATGAGGCTCAAACTCATATTCAGGAAAAACTACAAGGACTCCCTAGCCTACAGTTTTAGGGACAGCATGACTACCATAATGTAACCAGGATCTACCTAGGGCATCCATGTTTCGATAAGCTCTACCACCAAGTTGCGACACTTCTAAAGAAGAGATGATGGTTCTGTGTCACAACTTTATGGGATCGATCCTATGGAAAAGGAAAAATACAACGAGATAAAAACATCAGGGTAGAAACCTAACCTATATGTTCCAGTTGATCGTCGAAAAAAAATTCCACGGACGGACAAAAAATACTCAAAACTCAAAAAAATTGTCCCAATACCCGATCAAATCCCTTCTATGCAACTCCTGAATCACTCTAAATGTTGTTTGGTATAAATAAAATGATAAGGGAGGCCACAAAATGAAAAAAAGAGGACAAAAAGTCTATAAATAGAAGCTAGCAGCTCATTATCACTATTGTTGATTTGGAAATAGACTCTGGAGCCAAAAGACCCCCTTTGATTAAAGTGGTGATTCTGGGATATACAGTGGACGAAACGAACTTCTGTCTGGACCAAGTAAGTACAAACTCCCTTATCTTTCATTTTGTATCTTTATTTGTGCATTGGGTTTCATTTTTTAGGGGGGCGTCGACCTTTAAAAGGTCGGCCCTCGGTCCACGCTGGTTGTCTCAAGACAGGTCGCATGTACATGCAATTGTCGCCAATACAGCACGCGTGGGCCACTTTATGGAATGAGAAAGACTTCAAAATCAAGGGTTAACCCTCCTAAACCCTTTTTTTTTACAAAATGTATATCCATTGGAGAGAAAGAGAGCATGAAGAGGTGAATGAGTTGGTCGAGGAAGACCCTAATGCTGTGGCTACTTTGATGCAGTGTGGGTTACTCAAGTTTTTTCTATGTCCTTTCATGCAGGCACAACCTAGGCTACTGAATGCCTTGGTTGACTACTGGCATACGGATGTAGAGGCATTCATGCTAGAGGGGTAGTCATTGGTGCCAATGGTCGAGGACATTTTCTTTTTGACTGGCCTCTCTAGGAGAGGGGAACCAGTCAATTTTTGGACTTTTCCTGTGGGACCGCATAACATAGTGGAATTGATAGGTCTATATTGTTCAGCTGATACAGACCACTCGAGCACGCAGGTGCCCATAAGAAAGATCACTAACCTGTCGCTACAAGCGATAGTATTGCTTATCGGGTGAATTACTGGTTCTGTGGCTCTACATCAGGCGTCCCATGCACAGATGAATTGTGCATTCCAGTGCTTAAATGCACAAGTTTTTTATTGGAGTACCACTTTGCTTGAGTGTATGAAGAGGCAATTGATAGATTGTCATTTGCGGACACATAGGAACTTCAGGTTCGGGACCATTCTGTGTTCATTCTTTTTTGAGAGAGTTTCGAGTTTTAGTCCTCGAGTAGTGGTACGAGGACATCAGGCCTCTCTTCCTGGTGTGTGTAGATGGGAAGTACTACTACCACGACAGGGTGGTGGAAGGACCAATGAGTCCTTCGATGATGACTTTTTTTCATGGTTGTCACGACAGATCTCGGTTATAGAGGAATACCCCTATGCTAGGATTGATTTTTCGAGAGACCCGGAGATACCAGTACCTCCTGGTGAGGAGCGAGGGGAAATGGGTAAGTCTCCACCTTTGTAGTTTTTTTGTTGTATATGTAATTTTTATGTTGTTTTGTTATATATATCATTTTTTTTGTTATGCCAGAATATTTGACGGATATGGGTTCATTGTGTGCATATGTGGGACCAGTGCGAGTCGTTGACTATGCGAGGAACAGGCATCGTCCTCGGCCAGGGGACGCACCTGCCGTTGTAGGGGGACCAACAGTAGTAGGATATCTTCCAGCCGGGGAGGCTGAGAGGGTATTGATATGGGTTGAGCGTAACTTTACTGTGCTCACTCACACGATCCCAATGGTAGAGATTGAGGACCTGCCACCATCTATGTAACCTCATGTAGTGGAGGCACCACGGATGTGGGTCCGGTTGTTTCGGTGTTTAGCCAATGTTGTGGATCAGTATAATAGGGCCCACGGGCCTTAACTTTAGCTAGACATTTTGACGTGCCACGAGCACTACTTGTATATATTTTTTGAGGGCATAAGCCTTGTGACTCGTTATCGGTTATATTTTTGAGGCGCTTAAGTCCATCTATGTATTCTGGTTACTTTATGATATTATATATGGTTTTTTGGTCTTTTGTGTCTTATGGATCATGTGTACAAACAATGTATTTACATGCTTATGTTAATGTTCTTTCATATATGTGCAATATGCCAATCTAAAATTTGATTACCTAGAGTATTTGTAACTTGGTTTAATCTCCTAGGAACATGAAAATATGTAATATAATCAAAGTTTTGTTCTAAGAGACGTACCCTAAGGAATCGTTGGTGTAAAGTTGGATCATGAACCCAGTACACTCTGTTTAACTGAGACACAACCAGTTGAGCGTCGAGATAGACCCAGAGATGAGAGATACCCAATGACAAAGCATCATGAAGCAACTCAATAACTGCACTATACTCGGTGACATTATTTGTGGTGTCACCTAAGCATATACCTCCGGAAGATAATAATTGGCCTTGAGGTGTAAAGATTACCCAAGTTGCGGAGGCAAGCCTCCGAGTGTGTCGACTAGAACCATCTGCATACCCAACGAACACCTCGAAATCACTTGACATCTGCCATAGTGACGAAAGATAATATCAATGACACGTCCATAACACTAAAAGAAACTAAAATGTAATAGTACAAAGACTATACATATGTTACAAAAAGTTACCCACAGTGACCTGCCTATGAGTAATACTTCT
>SNQJ01S0157181.1:0-22076 GCA_010110895.2 Picea sitchensis
TGTATGTGTTTGATTGTTTATTTCTTACTGCTCATTATTGGATAATAATTCTACATTGATATAACATTTGAAGAAAAAGGATTATAATTACACTATTACAAATTCACCCACCCTCTCAGTAATCCAATAGTTAGAAGATCTACCAGGTTAAGTAGACCCCTTGAATGATAACCTCCTTCATTGTATTATTTATTATTAACTGGTTCTGGTGAACCAGAATGTTATGAAGAGGCAATGCAGGTAGACACCAAAAAGAAGTGGGAGCAAGTCATGAAAGAAGAAATGGATTCCTTGATAAATAACCAGACTTGGATTTGGTTCATTTTCCTACAAGAAAAATAGCATTGCAGAATAAATGGGTTTACAAGTTGAAGGAAGAAGATGGAGGAAAAAAACAGTACAAGGCTAGACTTGTTGTAAAGGGGTTTTCACAAAAGAAAGATATATATTTTGATGAAATAATTTCTCGTATTGTTAAAATGAATTCAATTAGGACTATTTTAAGTCTTGTGGTAGTAGAATATTTACATCTTGAACAATTATATGTAAAAGCAACTTTTCTCCATGGGGATTTGGAGGAGGAGATTTACATGAAACAACCACATGGGTATGAGGTCAAATGGAAGGATAATTTGGTATGCAGGTTGAAGAAGATCTTGTATGGCCTAAATAAAGCTCCAAGTCAGTGGTATTTGAAGTTTTATAGGTTTATGACAGAACAAGTTTATAGTAGATGCCATTCTGATCACTGTGTTTATTTTAAAAGGCTAGAAAATGGAAGCTATATTATCTTGCTATTGTATGTAGATGACATGATTTTTACAGGGTCTAATATGTAGGATATAAATGTGCTCAAGAAGAAATTATCTAATCCATTTGCAATGAAGGATTTGGGTGTTGCAAAGAAAATCCTTGGTATGAGAATAACAAGAGACATGAAAAATTGTAAATTGACATTGTCTTGGGGTGAGTACATAGAGAAGGTGTTGGAGAGGTTTATAATGCATAATGAAAAACTAGTTAGTAAACCTTTGGATAGCCATTTCAAATTAACTAAGGAAATGTTTCCCAAGACACAGGAGGAGATATAATACATGTCCAGGGTCCCTTATTCATCAACCGTTGGAAGCTTGATGTATGCAATGGGTTGCACAAGACCAGATATTGCAAATGCAATGGGAGTTGTGAGCAAGTATATGAACAATCCAGGTAAAGAACATTGGGAGGCAGTAAAGTGGATTCTCAAGTATTTGAGAGGTATTGCTACTCATGCATTATGTTTTCAAGGTTCAGACATTGTTCTACAGGGATATGTTGATTCAGATATGGCAGTTGATAAAGATAGTAGGAGGAGCACCACAGGGAATGTTTTTACTGTAGGTGGAACAAAAATAATTTGTATTTCAAAAATACAAAAGGTTGTTTCACTTTCAACAACATAGGCAGAGTATGTTGATGCTACAAAGGCTAGTAAAGAGATGATTTGGTTACAGTGGTTTATGGAGGAATTGGGAAAGAAGAAAGAGAATAGTAGGTTGTACTATGATAGTGAGAGTGTCATTAATATTACAAAGAACTCAAACATCCATTAAAATACTAAGAATATACATCATAGGTACCATTTCCTATGATCCGTCTTGGAAGATGGACATTTGAAGTTGGAAACTATACACACTAGCTAGAACCCAACAGACATGTTAACAATGGGAGTAACCAGGGAGAAACTGAGTTCCTCCTCAGTTTCAGTTAGTCTTCAAGAATGAATATGAAGATGAGAAATGTTCCAGGTCCAAGAAGGATCATAGTCAAACAGATACAACAACGGTACAATTGTTGATATCAATATCCAAGTGGGAAATTGTTGGTTGTAGAGCCTGATTATCTTCCTGATTCAGAGGTCTTTGTTTTTAGCTGTGTTTATACCCCATGAAGAATTTACACCTTGGAATAATGTACACTCCTCCACGTGGGGGAGTGCATGGTGGGGTTACCCCCCCTGCGGGGTATGGGGGGGCTATCCCCCCCGCTGGGGGGTTCGGGGGAAATATAGCCCATGAAGGAAAAGTTTCCTTGTAAATGTATATTGTAATTTCATAGTAAATCTAGATTGTTCATTATAAGGTTGAAAATATAATGGTATAAGTTATGTTAGGGTTTTTTTCCCTAGAAGGAAATCCTCTTTTATGAGGGAAATGTATTGTGATTATGTATGATTGTGAATATTGTATTCTAAGTGCGGAGATTGTGAGAGAAAGAAGAGGAAGTTACAATGGGTGTGTTGTAGGTTGTATCGCTTCATTTGCTAGATAATAATAAAGGAAGGACCTGATAATTTCGCTGGTGGTGTTGAAGGGTGAAATTGACCGCTCGTCCACTGGAGGAGTGAATCTGGTCCGTGGTTATCTAAATAACCCAAGCCGTTTGGATTAATCCACTCTGACAGGTTTAGCAGCTCCGTTAGCCGATCTAAGTCCTAGGAAAATTAAAGAAAAACTAAATTAAAGAAACTAATCTAAGTGAAAAACAACTTCTACAAACTATATACAAGTCTAATATATATTCACAGTTCGCTAATTAATATTAATAAAATAATAATCCTACTTATTAAATGTACAATGTATAGATATATGTATATGCCTATTATATGTACAGTATTCACAAATTGCAAATTTTTAATCTAAAACCTGCGAAAATCATGTATTACAGCGATGCTAGTATTTTTTTATTTTTATAACTTTTATAAAAAAGAAATGAAACAACAACTATCTAACTAAGAAAAAAAAAATAGTAATCTGTGTTGTATATTTATCTAAACTACAGAGAATTCTCATATTAATTATACTATTAAAATAAAATAACAAACTGACCTGAAATTATCGCCTCCTACTTGTCCTGTACATAGGCATCTGCGTTCATTGTTCGATGAGGCCAACCCGCACTAGATTTTCCAATACCTCGCATAAACATGAAGAAACAACGCTCTTTAATGCTAATGACATAACAGGTAAAGGATGCAGCAACAACAATTTTATAGTTTACAAATAATCACATTAAGATAAATCCCACTGCAAAGATTTGTATATAACTGTTCATTTAACAAAGAAGATTAACATTCTGTTCATTCAATTAAAACAGGATAATTGCTATAATATAAAATGAGAGACATCAAATATGGACACAATTTAAATCGCATCACATCAACCTGTAACAAATTTTGATATCTAAAGTAGTCAATAATTTGATTACAAATTGAAATGAACAAAACTTGAAATAAAAGTATGATATATTGAAAGCTAAAGTCATACAAACATCCACTTTCATTTCAGTCTGAATCATCCAATCCATAGTCTCTGCCTCCAAGCAGCGATGGTTTGTTCACGAAAATAATGAATATATAAAGGCCACGGGGATGGCGATTTCCTTGTGGAAATTATCAAAAGCAGTTTTGCAAAAATATAGGAACAATCTCCCAAATTCCTATTTCCATCTAAGACTAACAACCTAATCCAAAGCTGTGTAAAAAGCATGTTCAAAGATGCCACTATCGATCCAATTCCCTTTGAAAATCATGTGTACCTGTGGAATGCACAAAAATATATGATTTCAGATTGTGTTTAGTTATAAAATCAATCAAAAACTCAAATTTTATGACTAGCTACGAATCTCATGATTCTTTAGCTAGTTATTATTATAAACAAAATAGTGTTGTATCAATTCAATCATAACAAAAATAGATACGATAAGTAAACAAATCATTTATGCTAATTCAAGAAAACAAAATCATTTTGAAAACATTCTTGAAATACCATACCTTGGTTTGAGGGATATGATTTGATCAAGCTATTTTTTGAATTAACAATGGCAGTGGCTACCTCTGGAAATTATCAAAACTGTTTGCAAAAAATATGGGAACAATCTCCCAAATT
Source organism: Picea sitchensis (assembly GCA_010110895.2). Classification (NCBI taxonomy): domain Eukaryota; kingdom Viridiplantae; phylum Streptophyta; class Pinopsida; order Pinales; family Pinaceae; genus Picea; species Picea sitchensis. Next base: position 3,927 of record SNQJ01S0157181.1, read on the forward strand.
CCTATTTCTATCTAAGACTAACAACCTAATCCAAAACTGTGTAAAAAAAGCATGTTCAAAGATGCCACTATCGATCCAATTCCCTTTGAAATTCGTGTGTACCTGTAGATGCACAAAAATACACGATTTCAGATTGTGTTTAGTTATAAAATCAATCAAAAACTCAAATTTTATGACTAGCTACAGAATCTCATGATTCTTTAGCTAGTTATTATTTACAAACATAATCGTATTGTATCAATTCTATCATGACAGAAATAGATACGATAAGAAAACAAATCATTTATGCTAATTCAAAGAAAACAAAATCATTTTGAAAACATTCTTGAAATACCATACCTTGGTTTCAGGGATATGATTCGATCAAGCTATTTTTGAATTAACAATGGCAGTGGCTACCTCTACATTTTTGAAAACGACAGAGTCTGTAGTCTTCTGCCTTTTATCATTAGCTTGTAGTCTATCATTTTCTTTGGTTAACACATTAAATTGAGCCTCCAAGGACTTGATTCTGGATTGAAGCAAAGGGACATCTGAATAATATCGGTCGAGCCACGACTTGCATTCATTTCACTGGGGTTGATCAGGCCATGTAGTTATAGGTGAGGAATTTCTTGATTTACCAGCAGTTCCACTGTCAAGTTTGAGGTCATCTCTAAGGCACGGCGGGAGGTTTGACACGTAGTCATAGGGTTTGACTGAATAGAGGTCATGTGAGTATGGATACTCCTCGATTAGAAACCGCTCGATCTCAGAATCTGAATCTTCACTCAAAAGTATTGGCTGTGGGTTTGTGTTTTGTTTAGGATTATTGTGAGCACATCTTGATACACAACGTGCATCCTTTTTACCCTTGCAATTGACATCATTGTTACCCTTACCCTTTTTCTTCACAGGCCTCTTAACAGTCTTAGCACTGTCTTTTAAACATGAGTTAGGCAGGGTGTCGGGTAGGTTATCGTTCGGGTAGGCCGAGGGTTCAACAGAGGGTAAGAGTGTAGGAGGGGACACGACAGGCCCAACAAGGGTTTCTGTGACCATGGTTTTGTCAACTTGTCCAATTTCAAGATTGGAAAATCCATTCCTCAATAAGAAAGCTTCCCAACAGTCACCACTCAACCTCAAATGATGGACTACAATGATTTTAATTAAAGAGTGGTGGAAGAGGCTGGAGTCGGCTTTCTCCCTCTTAAAATGTTTAGCCATTTTATACAAACTCCGAAGGAGGAAATGTGGCATATTCAAAGGAAAATCTATGAAATTCATGAGCAGAAGTAGGTGGTAAAGGAAAACTAGGTTGTATCTACCCTCGCATGTGATAAACTGCTTAATAATGGCCAACAGATCATGCCACCTAGACTTAAGAGCTGTGACTGGCATACGTTTGTCACAACTGTTGATTTTCCATGAGGTAAAAAGGAGCGGCCATGGTACTTCATCAACCTTAGAATTTTTAAACCATTTCTACCCTTTGGCTGGCAGATTGGTGGCTGAGCTGAGGAAATCCTCGTTCAATTCGAGTTGGATGTCCCCAACTTTGACCCTGCATCCATCGAATGTCAGTTCAAATTGATGAGCGACTGCGAGGTTGAAACCCTCGAATTTTTCAGTGAAAACTAACCAGCCATTCCTCTCCAGGTCCTCTTGGGCGTTATCAAATAACATCAAGGTTTTGACGCCGTTGGGTTTGATTTGCACTACAGGAGCCATAGCAGATAGCACACGGTCAACAGGGTAATTGGTGAGGGGGTTTGACAGGGTAGACACAAAACCATTTTCCCGCAGGTTTTCCCAAAACAAACAAAGGCAACCCGCAATGCATGACAGAGCGTTAATGCTCATGCGTGCGAGGGTAGTGGAGTAAATTGAAACCATGTAGAAATATCATGTTGGCATGTACAATCGATGGTGCCTTGGTAAAATGTTTCATTCAAATCACAATAGTGTATATCAAAATCATTGTAAACCAAATGTCAAATGGATTATCACATAATCATTGAAAACCATAAAGTACATAACCAAAACTTGATCTGAATGCTTAAATAAACAATGGCATTTGTATGATTTCAAAGAAACCAATATGTCGAACATTGCACCAATGATTTGAGCCCAAAATTAATGTGTTCAATAAAAGCATTGCACCAAGGATTCGATCAAAGACACCATAATATCATATAACCATTGCATCAACGAACTTATAAATCGAAACCATATCAACAAAAGTCAAATGCAAAGTGAGTGGTGAGTTGGAGGTAAAAAGAATTATGACCACATAAACAAATAGGTTCATAACAATCCAAAAGATCATTTTAATGTCATCAACATGAATCCCAGCTGTAGGTTTTCATGCTTGCATTCATGAAAATGGAAACAAAAAGTAGGTATGCGAAAGCGAAAGATAATAGTGTCGTTCGTTTAAAAAAAATTGCGACGAATATTGAGGGTTCAAAACCCTTGTGTAGGCAGCTTGTAAGGAAAAGATAGAAATGACAATGGATGCCAACAATGGTGACACACTGGTAGAAGTAATTATCTCTGCCAAACAAACAAGTTCAGATTAAGATAATGAGAATAATCCTAACTCAAAAACAACCAGAAAATTGTTTAAACATCGTCATCAATCATAAAAATTCCAGCTGGTTATTTTAAAAGATGAAAACTGATAATAGTCTTAATAAAAGCGAGCGACGATGTTAAGGATAAAATCTCTGATACTATTGACAGAGCCACTGCTGCTAGCAGGCATCATAACCTCGACAGGGTTTCCATTTAACCCACTCTGATATTCGTATCCTGCCAGAAAGTTCCAGATCAGAATAAAGGACATTTTAAGGTCAAGAGGTTCCATAATTGCAATTTTTCATAAACCCGACATTGCTTTGCTGCCAGTGGGCATGTTCAGTACCCTGGCGAAGTTATCCCGGCGTCATGCATGCATTTACCCGCTGCCAGCAGACCTGTTCAGTGTCCTGGTAGGTTTACAAGCACTTCCCATAGCTCTTTTAATGATTTGTTTGGTTTTTGAAGATATATAGTTGAGCGGGGTGATGCTGAAAATTGTGATATTTTGGACATGTTTTAATAAATCACAAACCTTGAGAAAAATTTTAACTGTCCTTCATTAATATCTAGAGATAGTTTATTAATAAACCGACCTTCAGAGGCAGGGAGACATCTTCTGAGTTTTTCCCTTAAGGAATAGGGACAACGTAAGAAGAAAATGGATGATCATGACAGGCTTCAATTATAGATTGAAATCAATAAACTCTTTTCAAACAACAAACTTTCTTCAACATGACTGTAAATTTCAAAAGCATATCATAATTGATGTTTAGACAATCTTTCAACAGTCATTTAAGAGGATTTTTTTTTTTGTTTTCTTTGTCTAAATAGTTCATGATGCAGGTATGTATTTCAAAAGTAAAAAATGATAAGCGTAAGGGAGAAATCAAAACCACAACAGTAAAAGAAAATGAAAAGAAAACAAAGGAAAAATATTTACACAGTGTACACAGGGTTATCGTCAAGCGAAATACCTTTTTAGAGCTTGGCCATTCACCGAATAGGTGTCTGGCTATCCCTCTAGACTCTGTAATCTGAAAGAGCTGGGACCTAATTTCTCAGCAATTAAAATTGGTCCTAGCCATAAGTTCTGAAACTTCGTATGCTCTCGCTTTCCCTCATGTGGTTTGTCCCATTTTAGGACAAGGTCACCTACTTCAAAGTTCCTGTTAGAGGCCGAGTTGGAATCAAACCATGTTTTAACCACAAGTTGATGTTGATCCAACTTTCGTTTTGCTTAAGCCCTCACTTCCTCTAGTTTCATTAAAGCGTTAATTCCATTCTCCAAAGGGGGGCAGTTTTCTTCTTGTATTTTATGTGATAGCTACAGTGAGGGAAGAAGAATGTGTGGTGGCAGAATTGCTTCTCTACCATAGATGAGAAAGAAGGGAGAGTTACCCACAACAGTTTTCAGAGTTACTCTATTAGCCCAGATTGCGTTTACCAGTGCATTATGCCAATTTTGTGATTTTCAGATACCGTTCTCTTGACGATTTTAATCAGATTCTTATTAGTTGATTCTACCAATCCATTGACCTAAGGGTAATAGCTAGAAGAATATTTTAATTTAATTCATTTTTCTAGAGAGAACTCACTCATCTCAAGAGATGAAAAATAAGAAGCATTATCGAATACTAAACAGTCAGGGATACCAAAATGAGTAATAATATTCGAATTTAAAAAGGCAATTACCTTACTAGTATTTACAGCTCTTAATGGGGCAGCTTCAGACCACCTGGTGAAGTAATCTGTGGCTATTATGATAAACTTACGCTACTGTGAGGATGGCAGATTGATTGGACCTATAATATCAAGACCCCACTGCTGAAAAGGGGAGTCTATTGAAATAGGCAACAAAGGGAAGGTTGGTTTCTGTATCCGCCCAGATGCTTTTTGACAAATAATACACTTGCGACACAAGGCATGAGCATCTCTAAAAAGTGTGGGCCAGTAATAACCTACTCTTAATACTTTATGGGCAGTGGCATCCCCACCAAAATGCCCACCAACTTCTCCTGCATGCAATTCTAATAAGACCTTTTCTGCTTCATCTTTCTCAAGACAGTGCATTAGTACTCCATCAAAATTTTGACAAAACAAAATACCATTAATCAACTGAAAGGAGGCATATTTTAATCTTAACACTCTTCTTTTAGTGGGATCCAAGTGACGGGGGACTGACCCATGTTCAAGATAGAATTTTATATCGTCATACCAGGGACTAACAGAGTTTTGTGCACAACATATTGAATTATGGTTGTGTTGTCCTAGGTTTGACACATCGTTTTCTTCTTGTTGTCTTGTCGTTGAGTCAGCAACTAACTTGCATAGCCCTTGGCCTCTCACTATTTGTGATGGGGTGATTTCTATGTCATACTCTTGTAAGGAGGTAACCCAATTCGCCCTCTTTTCACCTAGTTCTTTCTGCACTAACAGATTTCTGACGGTCGGGTAAGGGATAATAATTTTTGTCCTAGATTTCAAAAGATAAGATCGGAAGTTCTTTACTGCTTTAAAAACAACATAGGATTGTTGATCTACCGCTGGGTAATTAAGTTTTGTGCCTTTGAAAGAAGAGCTCATAAAGGCAATTGGGACTTCATTGTTTTCAATGTTCTTTTGAGTTAGGACAACAACGTAGGAGCGGTTAGAGGTAAATGTGTAGAGCGTGAAGTCTTGCGAAAAGTCGGGGCTCATGAGAGAAGGAGCGTCTATTATGGCCTTTTTTATTGAATTAAAAGCTTGGTTTTCTAAGGTTCCCCAATGATATTGTGCATACTTTTTTATTAAATTATGTAAAGGTCTTACCATTTTTGAAAAACTGGGGTTGAATCTCCTGACAAAGTTAATCTGGCCTAAGAAAGACTGCATAGACTTTTTTAACGAGGGAGGGGGAAGTTTCGAGATGACTTGATTCCTTTCAGGTTCGATAATCATCCCTTTGCTTGATACAATAAATCCTAAGATCTTACCTTGTTTTACTGTGAAGATAGATTTTTTAGGATTCAAGGAAATGTCGTACTTATGACATCGCTGTAGAACGGATCTCAAATGAGCTAGATGATCAGATTTGTTTTTCAAAAATACAGTAACATCATCTAGGTAAACTACGACAGATTGATTGATTAAGCCTCGAAAAGTGATTTCCATCGCTCTCTAGAAAGTGGCACCAGCATTAATGAGTGCAAAGGGCATTTTCCTATAAGTGTAGGTGCCCCATGGAGTGTGGAAGGTGGTTTTAAGTTGGTCTGGAGGAGACATTAGGACTTGGTTGTACCCTGAAAAACCATCCAATAAGGATAATCTTTCAGAACCAGATACATGTTGAAGGATCTGTTCCATGGGTGGGACAGGGTAGTTGCCTTTATCAGACGCTCGATTAAGGTTTCAGAAATCGACACATAGTCAAATTTCACCACTCTTTTTCCGAGCATGGACCAGATTAGAGACCCATTGCGTGTGCCTAACTAGGAAAATTATCTTAGCATTCAGGAGTTTATTTAATTCTTTTTTGACGCTCGGTTCGAGTTTAGGGTGCATTTTTCTTAACTTTTGTTGAAACGGAAAGGTTTGGGGTTTCATAGGAATGATGTGTTGTATGATGTTAGGATCAAAGGTCTTTAGGTCATCATACGTCCATGCAAAAAAATCTTTGAATTCCTTAAACAATTTAACGAACGCGACTTTCTCTTGTTCAGAACACCCCACCCCTAAATTAATGCACTGTGGATTATCATTAGTTCGCAAGTTTACTTTTTCATACGATAAAGAGGAACTATTTGTTTTACAATTGACCGATTTTTTGAATTTGTCTTGAAGATCATAAAATTTTTCTAATCTAACTACGGATTTAGGGATAGAATTTACCATGTCCAATGAAGATTCAGGAGATCTCGGATCTGGTATTACCATGAAATCACGAAGATTCTCATCATAAGTGCATTCATTGATTACCACACCTTGGAAAGTTTCTTCCATATGCAAGAAACTAATAATTTGTTGATCGTCGTCGAAGACTCTCCAATTCGTGATGTTGTTGGGAACGGATGGCCTGAACAACAATTCGATGGAAAATGCATTCAAGGACAAGCTTTCTACAAGAAAGAGTTTCGAAGCTACGTTAGCTAACAAATCGTCTTCCGAATTATTCAATATAGGAATAGAATTTATGTTAAAAGAAGAAAACTTATTCATCAAATTCCATACCTCATATTGGTAGCTTTTAAGATGTGGAGACAAACAGTGGATAGAATCTCTTACCTGTCTAACCATGATTTCTGAATCACCAAAGACAGTCAAATTTTAAATGTTCATGTCTAATGCTTTCCTAAGGCCTTGCAACAAAGCCTCATGTTCTACTGTGTTGTTTGTACATTCAAACTCTAACCTGCATGCAATCAGGGTTTTGTTACCTGCTAGATCAATAATAACGCAGCCTGCACCAGCTCCTTCCTTGGACTTTTACCAGTCAAAGTAAAGAGACCATATTTGATTTTTATCAGGTGCATGAGACCATTGTGTAGAAATTGTTGGCTGTGTATATGCCACAATCTCAGACTGTTGTTCCGAGTTAGTGATAGTGGAAGTCTTAGCCATGAAATTGCCAAAAAAGGTATCCACCCCTTGTATTTCAGGTGAATCGGCAGAAGGTGTAAATGGTTCATTGGGATCATTTAAATCTGTCACTATGAGCTTTAGTTAACGTTCACTATTTACCTTGATTTTGTTGGGCTTTCCATTCTCAGGTAGCCACAAGTGAGACAAATCTGTCGCAAAATAGCCATGTAGCTTCTCTGACCAGTCTCTACTTAAAAAAAAACCATAAACTTCTGGAATATCCACAACAATAATATCAATCACTTGATGAACTTTGGGGTTAGACGATAATCTTATAAGCACATTCCTTAATTCGCCTATAACCTTAACACCGGTTCAATCAAGTTGGATGATCTTTAAGGTGGATGGTTCAACTTCTGCATTAATCTTCTAGCACACAAACCATGGCATTACATTGGATGACACTCCTAAGTCTACCATACAATTGTGCAAGTTCCTATTAAAGATTTCAAAAGTTAACAAAAATGGAGGTACATTTCTGCGAGTACTAATGGTGGAAGCTTGTGGATTTTTACTTGCAGCCTCTAAAGCTAATTTATCTACATTTGTTACATTATTTACATGAAGGTCTCTCTTCTCATGAGGATCATAACTATTCTTAGCAGAGGCCTTCTGAGGAACTTTGTTACTGCTTGAATTACCATTTTTACTATTCTCTACGATATTCTGTAATATTTTTTGTAGCAGAAATGGAAATTTTAATAATTCATAAACAGAAATGTTATCCCTTAACTTTTTTAGATCTTCAACTAAATCGTAATCTAAGTTTGGGTTTACATGACTCTGTTTAGTCTCATCTGATCTAGACTGTTTTGGGGGTAAAGTCGTAGTGTTTTTAGAAGAAGGTTTGTTTGTTGTCTTACTTCTAGTATTGTAGGGATGTACTGTCTCGAAATTAGCTTGAAAAATGCTATCCGAGAAGTGTCCAAAAATGTTTCCAGAAGATTCATCTTCTTCCACTGTCTCTTGTTCAACTACTTCCTTAGGGATCTCAGGAGGCATCAAGTTATCTTGGGCTTCTAGAATCGTTTGAATAGCGAATTGCAGGCTTTCTAGATTTAAGCCTTCGATATTTGAATTAGGTCGGTTGGTGGGAAAAGGCTTCCTAAATGGGGGTTTGTAAGGCCCTTTTCTCGAAGAAGCTTCTTCGACCGTCCTTTTCAAATATATAACCTGATTTGACAGTTTTTGAACGAATTTTGTTAAGTTTTCTAGATCTGAGCTTTCAGGTTGCATTTTTTTTTGGACAGGTCTAGAGAGGATTTCGATTTTCTTTTTGGAAGATGAACTAGTCTCTATTTCGTTGCTAGTAGTGTCTTTCAAGCTGAGGATGTCTTTCTCAATCTGACTGGCCTCTTCAAAGGCCTCTAACAATGTGGCTTTCTTAGATCTCTTTACCCAAATGGCTATACTTTGATGTAAGGCTTTCGTATAATATGCTATGATAAGATTCTCAGTAGGCATCGAATCTGTAGGGATTCGGTTCTTTAGTGTTAAGAACATTTGGTTAAAGTCTTTGATTTTTTCTTTAGGGTTCATTCTTAAACTAGAAAGCTCCATGACTAGAACTTCTGGGGACTTATCGTCTCCAAACTTCTCAAGAAAGAAGGATTCAAACTTCTCCCATGACACGATGGTATGGGGCTACTAGGCAAAGTACCAGGTAGAGGCATTTCCCTCGAAAGTATAGGGGAACAATCTACAGATTATGTCTTCGTGCTCGACATTACAGAGTCTAATGGCTAACACAAACTTTTTGATGTGATCTTCAGCGATCTGTTTAGAGCCCGGGTCGAACTTGGGGAGCCACTTCTCTGGATGTTTAGGTAAGGGATGCTGAGGCCCGGGTACGGCTACTGCATCTTGGTCGAGCTAGGGTCTGGCAAGATTGTTCTGGTTGGCCATTGGTGTGGGCAGTGTCGAAGGCTGGGATGGAGAGCTGCCTTCATCAGAGGATTCATCTCCAGAAGAAGAAGGGGATGATGGAAGTGGTGAGGGTGGTATACCAGATCCTCCTGCTGCAGGAGTGAGGATTGGATCTGTAGGGTTTAAAGTGAGGATAGTGCCTCCAAGTTGTTCTATGATATTAGAGAAATATAGTGGTTGGTCCAAAGGTCGATTTGGTTTCCTTAAATGGGCAAAGGCACTATGTGTTCTTATGAGAGATTGGCGGACAATCTCTTGTACGTCACCACCTGTAGGATTTGGGGTTACTGGTTCAACTATGATCCGTAGATTGTCGTTTGATGTGGTTGTTGTTTGAGGGATGATTTTTTCATTTGAATTACTTCTTGTCACTATAGGTGAGTGGTTGGGTGGTGGAGGAGTCTTACTACCACCTCGTGCCATTAATAATTTTCAGGCCCTCCTTCTAGTGCCATTTGTTGACGGGCGAAATTGACCGCTCGTCAACTGGAGGAGTGAATCCAGTCCGGGGTTGTCTAAATAACCCAAGACATTTGGATTAATCCACTCCGATGGGTTTAGGGGCTCCGTTAGCCGATCTAAGTCCTAGGAAAACGAAAGAAAAACTAAACTAAAGAAACTAATCTAAGTGAAAAACAACTTCCGCAAACTATATACAGGTCTAATATATATTCACAGTTCGCTAATTAATATTAATGAAAGAATAATCCTACTTATTAAATGTATAGTGTATAGATATATTTATATGTCTATTATATGTACAGTATTCACAAATTGCAAATTTTTAATCGAAAACCTGCGAAAATCATGTATTACAGTGAGGCTAGTATTTTTTTATTTTCATAACTTTTATAAAAAAGAAATGAAACAACAATTATCTAACTAAGCAAAAAAAAATAGTAATCTATGTTGTATATCTATCTAAACTACAGAGAATTCTCATATTAATTAAACTACTATAATAAAATAACAAACTAACCTGAAATTATCGCCTCCTACTTGTCCTGTACATAGGCATCTGCGTTCACTGTTCGATGAGGCCAACCCGCACTAGATTTTCCAATACCTCGCGTAAACACAAATCAACAACACTCTTGAATGCTAACGACAGAACAGGTAAGGGATGCAGCAACAACAATTTTATAGTTTACAAATAATCACATTAAGATAAATCCCACTGCAAAGATTTGTATATAACTGTTCATTTAACAAAGAAGATTAACCTTCTGTTCATTAAATTAAAACAGGATAATTGTTATAATATAAAATGAGAGACATCAAATATGGACACAATTTAAATCACATCACATCAACCTATAACAAATTTTGATATCTAAAGTAGTCAATAATTTGATTACAAATTGAAATGAACAAAACTTGAAATAAAAGTATGATATATTGAAAGCTAAAGCCATACAAACATCCACTTTCATTCCAGTCTGAATCATCAATCCATAGTCTCTGCCTCCAAGCAGTGATGGTTTGTTTACAAAAATAATAGATATATAAAGGCCACAAGATGAAAACGTTCCTTGTGGAAATTACCAAAACTGTTTGCAAAAAATATGGGAACAATCTCCCAAATTCCTATTTCTAACTAAGACTAACAACCTAATCCAAAAATGTGTAAAAAAAAGCATGTTCAAAGATGCCACTATCGATCCAATTCCCTTTGAAATTCATGTGTACCTGTAGATGCACAAAAATACACGATTTCAGATTGTGTTTAGTTATAAAATCAATCAAAAACTCAAATTTTATGACTAGCTACAAAATCTCACGATTCTGTAGCTAGTTATTATTTACAAACAGAATTGTATTGTATGAATTCTATCATGATAGAAATAGATACGATAAGAAAATAAATTGTTTATGCTAATTCAAAGCAAACAAAATATTTTGAAAACATTCTTGAAATACCATACCTTGGTTTCAGGGATACGATTCGATCAAGCTATTTTTGAATTAACAATGGCAGTGGCTACCTCTACATTTTTGAAAATGACAGAGCCCGTAGTCTTCTGCCTTTTATAATTAGCTTGGACTCCAAGGACTCGATTTTGGATTGGAGCAAAGGGACATCTGAATAATATCGGTCGAGCCACGAATTGCATTCATTGCACTGGGGTTGATCAGGCCATGTAGTTACAGGCGAGAAATTTCTTGATTTACCAGTAGTTCCACTATCGAGTTTGATCCTGGGGAAGTTGGGGTCATCTCTAAGGCACAACGGAAGGCTCGACATGTAGTCATAGGGTTTGACTGAAAAGAGGCAGTGTGAGTATGGATACTCCTCGGTTAGAAACTGCTCAATCTCAGAATCTGTATCTTCACTCAACAGTATTGGATATGGGTTTGTGTTTTGTTTAGGCTTATTGCGAGCACATCTTGATACCCAGCGCACAACCTTCTTACCCTTGCAATTGACATCATTGTTACCCTTACCCTTTTTCTTCGGAGGCCTCTTAACAATATTAGCACTATCTTTTAAACATGAGTTAGGCAGGGTGTCGGGTAGGTTATCGTTCAGGTAGGTCGAGGGTTCAACAGAGGGTAAGAGTGTAGGATGGGACACGACAGGCCCAACAAGGGTTTCTGTGACCATGGTTTTGTCAACTTGTCCAATTTCAGGACTGGCAATGCCATTCCTCAATAAGAAAGCTTCTCAACAGTCGCCACTCAACCTCAAATGATGGACTACAATGATTTTAATTAAAGAGTGGTGGAAGAGGCTGTAGTCGGATTTCTCCCTCTTAAAACGTTTGGCCATTTTATACAAACTTTGAAGGAGGAAATGTGGCATATTCAAAGGAAAATCTATGAAATTCATGAGCAAACGTAGGTGGTAAAGGAAAACTAGGTTGTATCTACCCTCGCATGTGATAAACTGCTTAATAATGGCCAACAGATCATGCCACCTAGACTTAAGAGCTGTGACTGGCATACCTTTGTCACAACTGTTGATTTTCCATGAGGTAAACAAGAGCGGCCATGGTACTTCATCAACCTTAGAATTTTTAAACCATTTCTGCCCTTTGGCTGGTAGACCGGTGGCTGAGCTGAGGAAATCCTCGTTCAATTCGAGTTGGATGTCCCCAACTTTGGCCCTGCATCCATCGAATGTCAGTGAAAATTGTTGAGCGACTGCAAGGTTGAAACCCTCGAATTGTTCAATGAAAACTAACCAGCCATTTCTCTCCGGGTCCTCTTGGGTGTTATCAAATAACAACAAGGTTTTGACGCTGTTGGGTTTGATTCGCACTATAGGAGCCATAGCAGATAGCACACGGTCAACAAATAGGGTAATTGGTGAGGGGGTTTGACAGGGTAGACACAAAACCATTTTCTCGTAGGTTTTCCCAAAACAAACAAAGGCAACCCACAATGCATGACAGAGCGTTAATGCTCATGCATGTGAGGGTGGTGGAATAAATTGAAACCATGTAGAAATATCATGTTGGCATGTACAATCGACGACGCCTTGGTAAAATGTTTCATTCAAATCACCATAGTGTATATCAAAAGCATTGTAAACTAAATGTCAAATGGATTATCACATAATCATTGAAAACCATAAAATACATAACCAAAACTTGATCCGAATGCTTAAATAAACAATGGCATTTGTATGATTTCAAAGAAACCAATATGTCAAACATTGCACCAATGATTTGAGCCCAAAATTAATGTGTTCAATAAAAGCATTGCACCAAGGATTCGATCAAAGACACCATAATATCATATAACCATTGCATCAACGAACTTATAAATCGAAACCATATCAACAAAAGTCAAATGCAAAGTGAGTGGTGAGTTGGTGTTTTGGTAAATGTGTGAGCAGTGGTGAGTTGGAGGTAAAAAGAGTTATGACCACATAAACAAATAGGTTCATAAAAATCCAAAAGATCATTTTAATGCCATCAACATGAATCCCAACTATAGGTTTTCACGCTTGCAGTCGTGAAAATGGAAACAAAAAGAAGGTATGCGAAAGCGAAAGATAATAGTGTCGTTCTTTTAAAAAAAATTGCGACGAGTATTGAGGATTCAAAACCCTTGTGTAGGCAGCTTGTAAGGAAAAGATAGAAATGACAATGGCTTCCAACATGTGGACATATCCCACACCAGGTGAACCACGTATATATGTGTCTCTATTGTATTTTGTATCTTTTGTGTTTTATTTATGCATTTGTTTTATTTTATTGCTCTATGATCCTATTTTTCTAACAAATTCCCTTTGAATCCTCTAAAGTGATTCAAAATATTTCCCTTCAATTATTAATATACATATCGGAGGATTTAGTTCAAAACATTCTAATACAGGTCAGAGGATTTACTACTAACTCCTTCAAACATAAGAAAACTACCTCTCGTAAATCGACCATAACTTTTGACTCGCGTGTCTTTTTTGTGTGTTATTTATATAGTTGGAAAGGTATTTCCAAGATATAAAAATTTCTAGATATGACTTGATAAATTCCTAATGAATGGTATACTTATTTTTGTATTAATATCTAACACCTTGTTGACATCCTCGAAGAACACCATAACTTGACCACGAGCAAAGGAACCATGAATTGAACTCATCGAAGTTTATAAATGATACTTCAATTATTTTATGCCCCATTCATATGAATTATAATGATTATTTTTTATGGATTATTTGGATTTAATATCATCTACTATATGTTAAATAGTGTTAGGTACACATGCCAAGAGGGTGACACACTCTTACAATGCGATCTACAACCAAAGAAAATAGAATGGTAAAACAATGTCAATTTTTCTAGCAATGGAAAGCAGTGAGGGGAACTGAGCTCAAACTAATGAAGACTAAGTCTGAACCCTATGACGAAGATGTCCCCATACCCAAGGATAGTCTTCATGATGCGCAAGGCACATATGGTTTAAATCCATGACATCCCACCAGCGCTAGGAGACAAATTCGAAATGTAACCATTGTTCTTGTTACTCATCATCACAAGGAGGATGAGGACAAATGTTGGAAGATGAAAGGTCACGAAGGGATACGAAATGACAAAGGTTTTATTGAACCTCAATAAATACTATAATAGAATTGAAAGAAAGGGATGTTTGGCTCTTCAAACATTGTACACTTCTGAACTACTTTGGGAATACAATGTCAACTAAAATTGGATAGTTGTCCTTAGAGTTTTCATGTATGATTTATGAAACTGTTAATATGGAGAAGCCCTTAGGGATAAATTTTGATAGAGAGAGGGACTCACCTGTGTTTTTTTTTTTCTATGAACTATTTCAATAAGAATGTTTTCTATTCACATGGGTTGTAAGAGCATGTTTCTTTATGGACTATTCTGACACAATATATGTATTCTTGCAATTTTGTTACTCTCTCTTCTATTACATGTCATGAGCCAATGCGTTATGAATGTATGAAGAAATGTGACTTAGACGAATTTGGTTATAGACTTATATGCATCTGTTTCTAACTGTGCGCCTTCATGATAGCTATCTGATTGGGTTTTATGCATAGTTTAGTTTCATTACAACTCATTTTATTACTTTAGTTTTCTCCTAGCTAGGATAGGTTAGATTAGAATTAGATTAGTCCTGCATTTAGATAGTCCTCATCTACATATTTTGTTTGCACAACCACCCATCACTCACCATCATCGGTGGATCGGGCCACAACTGGTAGAAACAAGCTAACAATGGTTGTTGCGGTAGAATATTGATGGGTTCCCTATTCCAAACAGTGAGAGGTCTAATTGGGACTTCTTACCAGTGGTAACCCCTTACTATTGTCAAGCTAATTTAGACCTGTCAACAGTAGGATAAGTCATGGCGTCAATTATCACTTATTTAGAAGTGATACTCCTTCAATATAAAAAAAAATTCTTCGTTACTATCCAGCCCGTGCCTATATGTGATATGGACCATTATTTTGACCTTATTTGAGTGATAATATTGGTTTTGAATCTCATTTTTCAGTTGAAGGGTGTAGTTATTAGGAAAATCAACCACTGATAACACAATATCAATGGGAAATGTATCTAAGCATATTCTAAAATGTTTTTCCTTCCATCGAGCGACATGGACATGATGAACATATTGTCATGTATTTTCGATGAAGTCCTTGATGAAGTAACATACTCGTACCTCGGAAGTCACCAATTGTATCTTTTTTTCTTTCGTTCCCTCTGTCAATATCATATGCAACATATTTAAATATTTTCAAGTCAACCTCCTTCCTCCCCAATTCATACTCATCACTTACATGGATGCGTGCGCTCAATAATCTCATTCCACCACACATGGGGCATGTTCCATCTTATAAGAAAGGTATTTTATAAAATGTACAAAACTCTATCCTTGTACATAACATGTTGTGAATAATGTCTCTATATGATCACAACAACAATATAACTGATCATTCCTACATAAGGGTGTTGAGAAATACAAAAACATATGTGTGTGTGTGTCATAATAATAACCATACTCAATGTGATATATACAACAACATTTGTTATGAAGTGTGTTTATTCAAATATACCAAGGCTTCCATTTATGGAAATATATTTGTCCCAAGTTAAGTGCAATATGTACTTCCCTAAATCTCTCATACAATTATGTTTGTGTCATGTCAAGAAAGTGTTTAATATGGGGTTCATGGTCCCTAGATCCCCTTCTCAATTTTAGTACACCTTTTTGGTTATAAGAAGGCCTAGTATTCTCATGCTAAAAGAAATATATGATTCCCTTAACTGCTCCAATTAACTTCATGTCAGAATGAGGTATCCTACCAATGAAGGCCCACAAATATGTTGGGACACCTATGTCAAGGCTATATTTTCTATTGGAATACTTTCTAAGGGTTTTGATATTGCATTTCATGAGATGAGAGGTTTGATGGAGAAAAGGATATTTTATTGTCAATTGATTGTGACAAGACACATCGGGCTGCATTACAGTATTTAGAATGAGATTTATTGCCAATTTTTTGAAAAGAATCCACAAGGTTTCTAACAATATGATGACTTGTTTTTAAAATTTTGATTTGTTTTAATGCCTAAAATTCTCCTAACAGCATTCAAACTTCTAGATTTTAGCAAAGCAAAAAATAATTGACATTTAGTGGCATTAGATTTTGGATCAAAATATTCTTTAATGATTTTATAAGAATGATAACGAATAGTCAAGTTAGGTAACTTACCTTCAAGTGATATTAGACCACTTTCATCCACTTGAATGCATTTAGGGTTTTTTCACCGCACACTGATAAATATAGGTAGGGACGATGAACGCGTATTCTAACACTCTTGACCTCCCTACTGTGGAGTTAACAACATTACAATTGTTTCCCCTTCAATCACCGGCAGATCAATTATGGGAGGAGAGTGGAAAATCCCATGAATAGTTTATGGAACGTCTGATTGTCCAACAAGAGGTTTCACCACAATAAATTCTTCACTAGAAGGTTGTGTACCAGTTGCCTCTCTAATTTCATCCATTGTATAATCATCTCCAAGCAAATCCTCCATCATTTCATCATCGAAAACAACTTGTCTTGATGATATAGTGATTGGAGGTACAATATAATTATGAGTCGGGTTGGTCTCTACTAAAATACTTCATTTTTATTGTGCTGATGGAGGGGAAAAAACAATGATATCTATTCCTCTAGAAATTGGATTTACCTCTTTTGAAAGCCTACATTTTGACATATGTAACATTTCCTTTTATCTTTCTTCATTTACCTTTTCAATGGGTTTTTCTTTCATCAAATACTTTCTACCTCAATTCTGGAGGTTCCCCGTGTTTAAAGAGGACAATTGTCTTCCAAGCACACCACAAGAAGTTTGTTTTCCAATGACAATTGTCTTCCAATTACACAAATTTGTCTTGGTGTTACACAAGAAGACACAACTAGATATTCCAATTCTGATTACACAATTTTTTCTTGGAATTACACAAAAAGACGCAATTAACAATTCCGATTACCCAAATTTATCCTGGTATTACACAAGAATACACAACTAACAGTTCCAATTCTAATTACATGAATTTGTCTTCCAATAGCACAAAATTGCCTACCAATTAAACAAGAAAAAGAAAAGAACAAAAAACTTGTTTGTTGTTGCTATTTTTACGTGCAGATATCAGAATTGTTCGATTTTTTGAATAAATGAGGTTGAGGAGTGTTCTTGGAACATATACCTGTCTAGCAGGAATGCACACACTTTCCTTCTGGGAAGGGATGAGTGCCAAGAACCCTGAAACTAATTTATTTATAATCACAAGAGCATGTGTGCACTCTTAATGCAACAAATATAACATTAATTGTAGACCGAACAATTTTATGAATAAAGATGTATAGGGGTTTGGGGACAACTAGGACCTAAGGGCTTAAAATTGAAATTGTTTTGAAGAATAGAGTAGTGGTTAGAGAAACAAGATGGAGGTGAAAGGGTTGTGGGGCCTTCAACAAGAGGTATAGGAATAGTGAACTTAGGGATGAGGTGTGGAGGGGGTTAAGGATCGAGCATAGATTATTCCTAGGATTAGATGGAGCTAAGGGGGTATAGGTCATGGTTTAGGTCACATTCTAGGTCAAGATCTATGCCATGTTCTAGGTCATGGTCATGGTCATGGTCATGGTCATGGTCATAGTATAGTCATATTTCATGGTATAGGTCCATATCTAAGTCTAGGTCATGGTCTAGGGCATGGTCTAGCTCTAGCTCTAGGTATAGGTCATGGTCTAGGTCATGCTCATGGTCATGCTCATGGTCATGATCATCATATAGGTCTAGTTCATGGTCATGGTCATGATCTTGTATAGCTCTAGGTCATGGTCATCGTATAGGTCTAGGTATAGGTATTGTCATGCCTTTCCATGTCTAAGTCTTTCTATGTCTATGTCTATGTATAGGTATTTCCATGTATAGGTCAAGGTCATTTCTTTCCTTGCGATGTACCAAACTTGCTATAATGTGTGAAATTCTGAGAGGGAGAGAGAGGAAGAAATAGAGGGGGGGTAGAGAGAGAGTGTATGAGAGTGTG
>SNQJ01S0157182.1:0-19679 GCA_010110895.2 Picea sitchensis
AATCCCCCCTGGTGGCTAACCAAAACCTATGGGTACAAGCTTGCTAGGGTACCCTGTCAATCCCCCCAACCATGGTCAAGTGGGTTAGTGTAAGATCCAAACAGTCGTCAGAAATGAAAGGAATATGATGCATATATCTGAAATTTATAATGATCAAATATGACACATACCATGATACCTGGACCAATTACCTCATGGAGCAAGAGTCTTTTCTGATACAAGTCCAGGCTGAAGGTGATGGATGATGTTGCTGCTGACAGGACAAGTTTGATGAAGAAGAAGAAAGATGGGCCCTCCAAGGCCATACTCAGGTCAATCCTTCTCTCGATACTCCATGTCTAGGACCTGTGGGCCTCGAGACATGATCTCCTAGTTATCCCATGAAATCGGGGATAACAAGAACCATAAACTAGTCAATGACATAATGCAAGTCCCATGCAACATACATTAATATGGAGAGAATGAGCACATAGATGACATACATAAGCCCATTATTAATAAAAACAATACACCCATAGTATTCTCAATGAAGGGAGATGAAGATTTTGATTAGATGGATTCCCATCGAATTATTTAAACAAATATGGGATACAATCCATAGATACTTGTTAGACATAGTAGAAGAATCTAGGAAAAAAGGGTCAATGCTAAAAGCTACAAAATCTACCTTTCTCACTCTAATACCCCAAAAATACAATTCCTTGTATTTTGATTTTTTCAAGCCAAAATCACTATGCAACATAGTTTATAATATCACCACTAAAATTATGTCCAAATTGAAACCCCTCTTGTAATGTACCCAACCCCAAGTTGAGCCACGTTACCACCTTTCTGACTCTGAAACATGCTATGCTTTTTATTAATATTTTGACCTAGCTCATACTTAGCTCCAATACCAATGTGTTCTTTTTCTAATTATACAAGAGAATATGTGTACAATATGATAGAAAACTCATTCAATTCACAAAATTATAACATCATGTAATTTATTAATCAACCACAACATTTTTAATAGGAAGATGCACATAAATAATATTAGAATATAACATAGAACCAATAACACTTGTCTTATGAATAAATACCACCAGTTGGTTGTGTATAGAGGACATTCCTCCCAACTGTAGGCTTTGTTGCTCCAGTTCTTTCAATATAAGTCCACCCCCAAGCTGGGGCTATGAGTCCACAAGGAAAAATTACTCCTATGGTGGATAAACTCCCTCACATATCCCAATACCCAACAAATGGAAATACACGTACTCCTGTGACCGTTTCCACCACCCAACTCTCTTCCCTATCTTGCACCACCCCAAGGATGGAATCCCCTTCTCTTCCCTATAGTACCTCATGCAATTATCACCCCCTCCAAGGCTCTAGTGCAGTCTGTCTAGGAATCTCAATGCTGGTGACTGTAGAAAACCTATTTGTCTCTAAAGTCTCAATCAAAACAATCTCATGCCCATGCTTACATGCCATTTCATATAAGATATAAGTGACATGCATCCCTATCCTTCCATCACAGACATAATAGACTAATTCCATATAGGTTAATGGTGGAATCAATACATAACCAGAGAGTGAACACAATCCTAATAGTGAACAKGTAGAATGATTGAATGGMAAAATGATGGTTAGATTCCCAAACCAAGGGACTTAGTATGCATGAGATGAACTTTCCATTTGGCACCCCAAGAACTCCACCTAAGTCCTTGGCACACCTTCCCATGAATATTTTTCATTTAGCATAATTTAAGGTATGTGTAATTTGATTTACAATATAAGAATATATATCAGAATTTATCCCCTTTGGGCCCCTCTCACATAAAAATATTAATAAAATACTTAACTTTAGACTTTGTTCAACTAGGGTAGTATTTCAGTCAACTATATATTCCAACCAGTTGACTAGACAAATAGTCGACTAGATAGACAATAAACCAGATAGACAATTTACCACACAAACAATCGACCAATAGAGTTAAGTCAATTCCCTCTCATGGATTCATATCCCCCAAATGTTTCTTCCCTTTTGTACCGTAGCCAACAATGCATTTTTATTAATATCTTTGATACCAAATATACATAAATTGTCCATTGGCCATGCTATCTGACTAACTAGAATATATAACATATATGTACAATTACAACTCCCAAGGATTAAAACTGGGGTGTTACATTCCCCTCCTTAATTTTACATTGCCGTTAGTGCACATCACTGTACAAGTGTCCATATCTACAATTTTTACATAAAAAATAAAAATAGTTGTGGGTATGCCTCCAACATGCAATGTTCTAGCTCCCATGTCACATCCTCAAGGATGTCATAGGTCCACTGAACCTTTACCTTCCCGATGGATTTATTTAAGAGCACTTTGAATTTCCAGCCTAGGATATGCACTAGCTCCACCTGAAAGTCCCATTCGGGATTGTTAAATTTAGAGTTGTTATTAAGTTCTTTTCAATTGACTAGAGCATAACAACATAAGCAAGATCACTGAAAGAAAAATAATCACAAGGTACACAACATTTTATCCTGGGAAACCCTCATGGGGGAGAAAACCAAGCAAAAAATTCCTTAATAATAGATTTCTAAGACTAAATGTTGGAAGATTGGTTGTTGTCATTGATGTCAACCATAGTCATAGGTTGTAGTCATCGATGTCAACCCTAGCCATTGGATTTTGGACCCCACAGATGATTGAAGTAGATAGACATGAAGGAAATTACACATGTATATACAACACCCATGGATGGATAGTATAAGTCATTTATCTTTCGGTGGTATGTGGCACGTCATGTGGATCATCGCGATTGGGAATAAATTATTTTTGAAGATGAAAATGTGAATTGAAGAAGAAACTACATGTCGACCCTAATGTTAAAAGGAAGTGACATAAAGGGTATAAATACATCTCATTATACATTCATTTTTCAACACAAACAAGTTTATTAATGAACAAGGAGATATAAGTCGAATTTCTGAGGAAATCTGAAGTAAAGAAGGGCAAATTTCAAGGGAGGATGAAGTCTTTTGGTGATATGTTCTAAGGTATATTATTTACATGTCATCTTACCATTTTTCCTATAACTTTTTTTTCTAGAACGATTCAGATGGTGAAATTCGAAGGATATTGAGAAGATATATCTAGGTACATGTGGTAAAAATTTCAGCTCTTTATTCACTATAGTTTTGGAGATACACTCTGTGGAAGATAGGGTTTTTGACTAGTCTTGAAGCTATTCATAAACTTGTGTTCCGGGTAAAACAATCATAACATATTCATAGAGAATCCAAATGAAGTGAGACCAATTGCATTGGAAATATTATGGGCTGTAATTTCCTGTGTACGAATTTCAGAATCTGATGTTAAATATTGAGCGCAAGTCATGTTGTACAAGTTCGCTCTCATGAATAAACCAGAATTGAATAAGGTCTACCATTTTCTCTATAAATCCTTTTATGGGAGGATTCAACGAGTGAAACTTGGAGGAGATTCAGATAATACATTAAGTAATATTATATACAAGATCAAAGTATTCCAAGAAGTGAATAATTGCAGAAGTTGAATAAGTCTCAGGAAGCATTATCAAGTTCTATGTGATGGTTGGTTGATGGTGATAATTTAATGTAAAGTTTTATTATCTCTCATATATTCTTGGGTGGAAGGAAGGAGAAAGGATGGAGAGGTCAACCCTCTCTTAATATTGGAGGATTGTATATTCGTTTTGGAGGTTTATCCCTCCCTTTATATTTGGAAGTTGTAGCTACATTTGGAAGTCATTACTTCCTTTGAACAATAATACATGATTACTTATTATATATGGTGCATAGTGTATCTCTTATACTATTCTTCATTGTTCATTGGATAGTCTTCATTGTTGATTGGATATAAATCAAATACATGTTCTAATTGAAGTACAAGTTCAAAAATACTAATTTATCTCAATATTGATTCACCCCGCTCTCAGTATTTCCAAGACTAAAGACAAAAACACTAAAGAATATCCAAGACTGAGCATGCACCTCTCTCTCCTTCTTCTTGCAACTGCAACTACCTCCCAAAGATGCGCACTTTTTGAGTGACTGAGTGACTGAGTGAATGAGGTGCCATCCTCTCTTATTTAAACTAGCCGAGGGGTGCTAGGGTTATGTCTCTTCCCCAAGCAGGGACGACTTCTCAAATACTACCATATAAGTATGGTTTGGCCAATCCACAAAAGGGGATTTGGTCATACATAAGTCTTGACATGAACAATCCACAAAAGGGGATTTGATCTACATGATAATAACTCAATTATAATTAGAATATTCTTCGCAGTTGCAATATTTCAACACTCCCCCTTAACAAGAAGGGTATTCTATTGACATAACCCAATAAAACATCATCAAGATAGAGAGAGGGAAACAACATCATCAACACATGGAACATTGACTGGCACATCTATAAGTCATTGGAAGTTTTTCTCATCATCATCATCATTCAAAGCATGGAGTTGGAGTAGCATCATCATCATCATTCACATCATGGAGCTGGAGTAACATCATCATCATCATTCAAAACATGGAGCTGGAGTAGCGTCATCATCTGCATCAACATCAATTAGTATAACAACAACATCAACAACACTAGGATGATACTACATCATTAACAAAAACACAAGGCTGATACAACATCATCAACAACAACACGAGGCCAAAGAAACATCAACAACACGAGGCTAAGATAACAACATCATCATCATAGGGAAATAGAATGAGGTAGGTGTAACAACAACATTTTGTGGTACTCTGAAAAACTGTCCTTACCAAACCTTGATCTTCTCAAGACTCATAAGATTCCCTAGGATATAAAATCCTAACAGAGCTACCACATGGTACTCTGACAGAATGTCCTTACCAGACCTTCAGGATCTGTCCTGGAGTAAAAACATTCCCTAGGATATAAAATCTTAATGGAGTTACCACTACTGCCCACATATGGCATATACATGCACAAGTACTCTGACAGACCGTCCTTACTCTGATAGACCGTCCTTATCGGAACTTTGGTATCTTTCCAGGGATGATCAATCCCCTAGGATATAAAATCCTAATGGAGCTACCTGTTGTTGGTTAGGATACCATAGTATCATCAACATCACTCCCCATTTAGAGAGAGTTCCTTTCGGACTATACCAATTTTGTCTCGAAAGTATTCAAACTTTACACGAGATAAAAGCTTGGTCAACACATCGGCAACATGCTCATTTGTGCCAACATATTGGAGATTTACATATCCTCTTTGCACCATATCATGAATGTAGTGATACCGTATTTCTATGTTCTTCGACTTATCATGGAACACTATGTTCTCCATCATATTTATGAAACTATGGTTATCACATAGAATCATGGTGGCTTCCATCTCCAGATCAAATAGACCTGTCAACAACTTCTAAAGCCATATGGCTTCACAACTGGCTGAACATGATGAAATGTATTCCACTTCTTCCATGCTGGGAGAAATACTATATTTCTTCTGGCTCTTCCATGAAGTCATGGTTGACCCTAGACTGAAACAACATCCTGAAGTGCTCTTTCTATCAAAAACACTTCCAACCCAATCTGAATCAGTATAACCAACTAGTCTGAAGTCATGATCTCCAATATAAAAGATACCATATTCCAATGTACCCTTAAGGTATCTTATCACATGCTTTGCAACTACAAGGTGAACACATATGGGCT
Organism: Picea sitchensis; assembly: GCA_010110895.2. NCBI lineage: Eukaryota > Viridiplantae > Streptophyta > Pinopsida > Pinales > Pinaceae > Picea > Picea sitchensis. The sequence goes on from SNQJ01S0157182.1 coordinate 5,726, forward strand.
CTACCAGATACTGACTCAAGGTGTTCACAACAAAACATATATCTAGCCTGGTATTCGTCAAATACATCAACGAACCAATAGTATGTCTGTACAAAGTATCATCAACCAATTCTGGTGAAGTATCAACCATGAGCTTCAACTTTGTTTCCATGGGTGTGTTCATGGATTTACATTGCAACATATCAAATCTCTTCAGTATTTCAACTGCATACTTCCCTTGGTTAAGGAATATCTTCTCTGAGCTATGTCAAACTTCAAGACCTAAGAAATAATGCATCGGGCCTAGGTTTTTCATCTCAAATTATGCAGCGAGCTTCTTCTTACAATCAGTGATGAGATTTTATTCTATTGTTAAGAATAATTCATCCACATACATCAACAATATAACTGGATCATCATTCATGACCTTGAAATAAAGGTTAGAATCAACTTTACTCTTGGTAAATCCCAAGCTCGCCAGGAAACTATCAATTCTGCCATACCAGGTTCTAGGAGCTTGTTTCAACCCGTACAAAGCCTTATTCAATATACAAACATGAGTATTTCTATATTCTAATTCAAACCCTTGAGGTTTTTCTATATAAACTTCTTCTTCAATAACACCATTTAAGAAGGTTGTTTTCACATCCATCTGGTGTGACTTCCACTTCGTCTTGGCTACAAGATCTATGATGGTTATGATAGAAGTGTATCTGGCTATAGGAGAAAATGTCTCTTCATAATCAATGCCTCCCTTTTGACAAAAGCCACAAACAACAAATCTTTCTTTATGTTTTTCAATAATTCCATCTGCAACATGTTTTATCTTGTATATCCATTTGGAAGATACCCCATCTTTGTTCTTTGGTCTGGGAACTATTTCCCATACATCATTCTTTATAATGGACTGGTATTCTTACATCATGGCATCCACCCATTATTTCTTCTGAATGGATTCTTCAAAGCAAGTAGGTTCCTTTTCTATAAGATCACACATCAAGGCCATATAAATGGAKAATGGCTTAGGTTTCTTGCTTTGTCTCATGGTTCCTTCTGGGGCACCATACTTCTCTTCATCTTGAATAAGTTCCCTTGCCCAAGATGRATTTATCTTGTGAGAAGTCGTCATTTGGGGAGGTTCTTTGATCTTATGGAATCTCATCATCAGGGGTATCTTTAACTTCCGTCACTGGTTCTGCAACTTTGGGAGCTACATGTTCTTCTTCATATACTTCTTCAAGATGACATATCCTTGATTTCTTGAGTGTTTCATCTTCATAAAAGTTTACATCTCTTCTCATATCAATATTATGGTAACCTGGTATGTAAATTATGAAGGCCTTATATATCTTGCAGTATCCAACAAATATTCCCTTCTTTCCTGAAGGATCTAGCTTAGTTATCCTTTCTTTCAGAATATGTACAAACACTGGACAACCAAATATCTTGAGATGGATTACTTTTGTCTTCTTTACAGAGAACATTTCTTCGGGGGTTTTGAATCCAAGTGCACTATGGGATCATCTGTTTTGTACATAAACTGTTGTTCTTGCTGCTTCATCCCATAAGTGCATTGGAAGATCTTTATCATGGATCATAGTATTCACTACTTCCATTATTGTTCTATTCTTTCTTTCTGCTACACCATTTTGCTAAGGATTATAGGGAGTGGCGAGCTCCCTCTTAATCCTTACATCTCTGCAAAATATTAAAAATTCTTTTGAGGTGTATTCTACTCCATTATCTGACCTGAGTATCTTGATTTTTCTTTCAGAGATATTTTCTATCAAGGCTTTGAATTCCATGAATTTTCCAAATACTTCATCTTTTGATTTCAATAAATAAACCCAAATATTGCGAGGATAATCATCAATAAATGACACATAGTATACATACCCACTAAGAGAGGTTGATGGAATTGGACCACATACATCTGAGTGGATGAGCTCCAAGATTCCTTCTACTTTATTGTCGCTCTTTGGGAAATGATTTTTTATGTTGTTTCCTTGTGCACATCCCTTGCACACAGCTTCATGATCAACCTTGAATTCTGGTAAGCCTGTAACTACCTTGCTTACATATGGTAAGGATTTGTAGTTGATGTGAGCTAGTATTCTATGCCAAAGTTCAGAAGGATTCTCAGTGGAGTGAGTCAAGGCTTCATCTGAGTGACCTTTTAACTTATACAAGCCATGTTATTTTGTTCCAATGACAATTGCATCTTCTATGTTTTTTCCTTTAGGCCACATAAGAACTTCACCATCTATGAATGCAACCCTGAAACCTTTCTTATATAAGGATGAGAAAGAGAGTAAGTTCTTTTTCAAACTTGGTACATATAGTACATCCTTCATTCTCATCGAGGTCCCCGAATCAAGTTTGTAGGTGGATTCTCCCACTCCTTTGATAGGGTACTGGTAATCATCATCGAGTATAACTTTCTAGGGAAATTTATTTTCTGTAAGGATAGAGAGAATGTCTCTCTGACTTATCATGTGCTTAGAGGCACCACTGTCTATGAGCCAAGTATCCTCTCCATGTGTCACATATCTTGAGAGGGAGAAAAATAAAACATAATCTTCAATTTCTTCTTTGGTCAACTATGTGGGTGGCTCATCATCTTCAAATGAATGGGCATGATGCATTTTTATTTTATTTTTGTTCTTGTATTCTTCCCTTATGGCAGGAAAAGTCTTAGAAATATGTCCCATTTTTATCACAATTATAACATTGATAAGAAGAGAAATATTTTTATCTTCTTTGACCCTTCTGATATTTCTGGAATCTCCTTGGAGGGTGAGATTCTTTATGGAAGTGGGTGAATCTCTTTGGGGAGTGAGATTACTTATGGAGGTGAGTCTCCTTTTGGAAATGAGACCTTCTCTTTCCTCCTTTAGCATGAGAATCTAGGGAGGGCTTGGTCTTCATCCCTTAATAGTACCGCTTCTCAGTTGGCTACTCTTGCTTCTTCTTGAACGCATTCTTCTCACAGACTGTCAAATTGTAGTTTCTCCTTTCTTGCACAGATGGTTTGGATGAAGGTGTCCCAAGGTATTATGAGACCATTAAGATTTTTCATGATGAGTTCATATTCATCCAAGTTGTCTCCAATTGCTTCTATTTGTTCTTTGAAATGAGTAACCCTAGATAAATAGTCTTGAACTGTTTCTCCTTTCTGCATCTTTGTATTCTTGAGTTGGGTTCTCAAGTTCATCTTCCGATTGATGTTCTTTCCTTCATACATTCTAGTTAGGGAATCAAACATCTCTTTTGGAGTATTCTTATAAGACACTTGAGGGATCAAGTGATCTTTAATAGATTCTGCAATGATCCTTTTGGCCCTAACCATATCCTTCTTGTACTTTTCTTTGGCTTCATCTTCTTCGGGTTCTTGCACATTTTATTTTATGAATTTTGCAAGGTCATTCTCTTCTTGTATTATTCCCTTATGGTAGGAAAATTATTATCAATGTGTCCCATCTTATCACAATGATAGCATTGATAAGAGGAGAAATATTTTTCTCTTCTTTGACCTTTCTAAAACTTCTGGAATCTCCTTGGAGGGTGAGATTATTTATGGAAGTGGGTGAATCTCTTTGGGGAGTGAGATTCCTTATGTAGGTGGGTCTCCTTCTTGAAGTGAGACCTTTTCTTTCCTCATTTAGCATGAGCATGTATGGATTTATCTTCATCCCTTAAAAGAACCGCTTCTCGGTTAGCTACTCTTGCTTCTTCTTGAATACATTCTTCCCAAAGACTGTCAAATTGTAGGTTCTCCTTTCTGGCACAAATAGTTTGGATGAATGCATCCCAAGGTATTGTGAGACCATTACTAGTTGTCATTATGAGTTCATATTCATCTAGATTGTCTCCAATTTCTTCTAGTTGTTCCTTGAATTGAGAAATCCTAGAGAAATAGTCATGAACTGTTTCTCCTTTCTGCATCTTTGTATTCTTTATTAGCGTTCTCAAATTCATCTTCCAGTTAATATTATTTCCTTCATACATTCTGGTTAGGGAATGAAACATATCTTTTGGAGTATTATTAGAAGACACTTGTGAGATCAAGTGATCTTTAATAGAGTCTGCAATGATCCTTTTGTCCCTAACCATATCCTTCTTATACTTTGTTTTGGCTGCATCTTTTTCGGATTATGGTACATTTTATTTTATGAATTTTGCAAGGTCATTCTCTTCAAGAATGAGTGCAATCATGTACTTCCAGGAACAAAATTTTTCCACACCTTCTAACTTGTCAATAAGCTTGGGGCTTGCAGACATCTTGACATGGAGATAGGAAAATTACCAAAAAATGAAATTGCTCAGAAAGTGAATTTGAACTTACCTGGAGATGCACTGGGCTGAGGCAAGTAGGTTGGAGATTATGTTTTCAGAAAATCCAAATTTTATCCCTTGAAACTGGACCTGCGCAAATCTGGATTGGTACTTCTAGTACTAGTTCTGGTTTCGTGGTTTTCTGGTACCCGTCAAAACTAAGGTTTCACTTTCCGGAGGCTTTGGCCACTGAAAATGTTTAATCAATCTTCCAAGTGATGCCCTAGGCTAGGGCACAATTCCCTAGATAATTTTTAGTCAGAAATTTCATTCTATTAAAAGCCCTAATTTTCTTGTACGAAAACAATGACATTTTTGGTTACCTAGTGAAAGGTGCTCTATTCATTCAAGATATGATACCATGTTAAATTTAGAGTTGTTATTAAGTTATTTTCAATTTACTAGAGAATAAAAACATAAGAAAGATCACTGAAAGAAACACAATCACAAGGTACACAACATTTTATCCTGGTAAACCCTCATGGGGGATAAAACCCAACAAAAATTTCCCCAATAATAGATCGCCAATACAATGCCAAGAATAAATACCAAAACACTAAATAATATCCAAGATTGAGCATGCGCCTCTCTCTCCTTCTTCTTGCAATTGCATATACCTCCAAAAGATGCGCACTTGTTGAGTGAGTGAATGAGGTGCCATCCTCTCTTATTTATACTAGTTGAGGGGTGCTAGGGTTATGTATCTTCACCAAGCAGGGATGACTTCTTCCAATAGTGGTTAAAACCACTTTAATAAACCCTAGGGTCCAACTTCTCAAATACCACCATTTAAGTATGGTTTGGCCAATCCACAAAAGGGGATTTGGTCATACATAAGTCCTGAAATGATCAATCCACAAAAGGGGATTTGATATACATGACAATAAATCAATTATAATTATAATATTCTCCATAGTTACAATATTTCAACAGGGCTCCACCTAAAAGACCGCTTCGAGCTCCACCTGAATCAAATTCCAATCAAGAACATGATTAGGTTCATGCACATAGTTTTTCAATAAAGATACATGAAATATGTTATGCACATTCATGGAAGAAGGAAATGCAAGCATGTATGCAACTGTCCCTATCATTTCCAATATCTCAAATGGCCCACAAAATCTAGCTTCCAACTTAGTGTAACTTCCTAGACTTAGTGATCTCTTCTTAGGCTTCACTTTCAATAACACATGTTCTCCCACTCCAAATTCTCTATGTACTTTTTCTTTGTCTACATAGGTTTTCTTCCTGTCCTAGGGTGCCTTCAAGTTATGATTGATATTAATAATTTTCTCTCCCATATCCTTGAGAATATCTGGTCGAAGCCCACTCTGTCTGATGGATTGTCCAAACTCACTGGAGTGTTACACTTTCTGCCATATAAATCTTCAAATGGGGTCATATTCAATGAGTCTTGATACCCATTGTTGTATGTAAACTCCACCAAATGTAGTTACTCTTCCCACTTGGATGCATTATCCATCACATACATCCTCAACATGTATTAAATCACATGATTAACTCTCTTTGTCTTCCCATATGTCTTTGGGTGATATGCTATATTGAAGTTCATATTTGTTCCAAATCCCTTTAACAATCCCTTCCAAAAGTTTGAGGTAGACTTAGAATATCGATCTGACACAATTTCCCTAGGCACTCCATGCAACTTGGCAATTTAGTTCATGTAAATATCAACAATGTTAGCTGCATTATGGTTCATCTTAGCTGGAATAAAATGTGCAACCTTGGTTAACTTGTGCACTACCACCATTATTGAGTCATGTTGCATTGTTTTCCTAGGAAACTTGGTGATGAATTCGATGGTGAATACCTCCCACTTCCACTTTGGAATTGGCAATGGTTGTAGCAGACCTGCTGGGTGTCCATGCTCAACCTTCACCCTTTGGAATTCCATACATTTGGCTACATAATCAACCACATCCTTCTTCATGCCCGACCAAAAATATTAGCTTTTTATTGCTGCAATGGTTTTTTGATAACTTCGGTGTCCAACATATGAAACATTGTGTGTCTCCTTTAATATCAAATTCCTTAATTCATTGGAATTGGGAACCTATATTCTATTTTTGTGCAATAATAATAATCCATCATCTCCCATCTCATAATCTTTGTACGTTGGTTGTAAATTACCTTGTTGTATGCTTTCCTTGACTTATAAATAATGTTGGTCTAAATTTGCAACTCCCAAAATTCTATCTTTTACATCAGACATGTACATACTTATGGTTGTAGCATGCATCTCATGCATCCTCCTATTGAGTGCATCAACCACTTTATTCTCCTTTCGCTTGATGTGTTTGATATCATAGTCATATTCACTAAGAAATTCAAACCATCTAAATTGTCTGGCATTCAATGCTGGCTACTCAAATAAATGATTTAGACCACTATAGTCTTTCCTTGTTATCGCAAAAATTGTAGGTTGGGAAAATCCTGACCCAATCCAAAATATGGTGAGAACTATGGGAATACCTACCCACTGTCACCTTAGATAGGTACTCCCCTTGCTCGAGAGATGATGAAATCACCTCAAGGGGGGGATCTTAGGTGACCCCAGGGGGATTGAGATAGAGGATGAAGAGATTTTGAGAGGAACCCCTTAGATCAATGATGGAGGAAGTATGAGGGCTTGGAAATGAGTCTTGATGATTATAAATGGTTTCCAAAGACTTGGGTACCTGCACCAAAGTGTTACACCTTCCCGAGACAAGACAAACAATTGAGATACAAGCCCAAAAATGAAGTGGTAAATATTGTTGTTCTATATTTCATAAGTAAACACGAATATGTATCAGCAATAATAAGAGCTATTTACTGCATATTTAACCATCAAAATTACCAAATAGTGATTGGACAATGAAGTACTAAAACAATAGATAACTTTCCAATACTTAAGCATGAACTTTGACAACGAATTAGGGTTGATAGATGAAGTTATCAGCAAAGTATTATGGCAGACTTATGGATGTAGAAAAAAATTGCTACAACAACAATATTCAACCACCAAAAATCACAAGTAAACCACCCAAAATATGCACAATGATTAGTAGGTTACTATGACATCTTCTTAACAATTTATGACGGTTGAATAATGAGTAATAGAAAGAAATTTAAATGTGTTTGTTGCATCCCTAATGGTTGTAGCATAAAGTTATAACATCAATAGCATATCCCTGACCAATCAAAATGCCCTAGTGGCTCAAGCAAGCTGTTAAGGCAAATAATTGATTCCAGTTTGAACAAATTCAATATCTTGTAAAATCACGCATTCCAATGCAATTAATCTATTTATCCAATGAAAAAAATGATTATTGCCTTGACAGTGGGTTATGTAGTCTTGGGTTTAAGGCTAGGTTTTGAACTCCTTTAGGGGTGTAATCCCTTTTACTTCCTAGAGTATGGAAGACTTAGAAAGGTAAATCTAGGAGGGAGTACGCCCTTGTCTTCTCCTAGCAACCTTTGAAAAATGATTTATCCAATAGTAATTAAAATGAAATTGGTGGAGGGTGTATTCCATTATACTCCTCCAATGGTTTTAAGACAAGAATAACTTGAAACAAGAAGAAATTACCAATTATTGTAGAAAATTCCTTACAAATTTCAATGCTAGCAAGACAAACCCCTACTTTACCAAGAAATTTCATCCAAATGCCAAGACAAACCTCTAAGAATATTAGTGCACCACTTTAGCTCCACACTAGGCAAGATAGCATCCAAAAATATTGCACAATATTTTCCCAAAGAGGGAAAAAATTTCAGCCAAGTATCTTTTCACTCAAGAGAGAGTGAGTTATGAAAATGAAATGATCTTGTCCTTTATTTATACAAGGACTTAAAATTAAAGTTTTTCCACATAACTTAGCGTGAAATGAAATTAAGAGGACAACCCCCCTTAATTTCCCCTTTACAATTAAAAATTATATTTTTACATGAAAACGAAACCCTAGAAGCTGACGCCATGCCCCTAAGGGGTGATGTTTTGACTCTTTTGATAAATCATTAGGTGATTTGAGGAGGTATTGGGCCTCCAAAGGCCATGTGTCATCATGTTTTTCACCCTCCATCCATCTACCAAGTCAAGTCACCTTCCAAACTTCACCATTGTCATCAAAACCCTAGCCCTATCAAGACGTCAAGACCAAAAGTGCAACGCTTTAGCCTCCAAAGGCAAATCATTGGGTTAGTAGGGGCTAGGTGAGGTCCTCCAAGGTACTCTCTCAAGCCTCCAAAGGAAACATTCATCATCCGGTATGGCCCAAGGTGTGGGATATGGCATCCATCTAAGGGTTTCCTTCCCCAAATAAGGCCCAAGTTGGTCTTGTTCCTCCAAAATGTCCATCAAACAAGGTCCCGCAAAGAAAGACAAGTGCGCCCTCCAAGGATCTCAAGAAAAATATATCATGGCAAGTAAATTAATATTTAATGCAAGAGACACCTAAACATGTGCATACAAACTACCTTATCAAATTAAACAAGTGCTCAAGGATCCTATGCAATTTTCCAAGTTTAAGTATGGGAGGTTTGACAAGGTGACCTATTGGGTGAGTCATTCCTTGAGTCAAGGAGTGTTTCCTAGGTGGGCCCCTCTCTAAGTCATGTAAAGAAGATGAGTTGGATGAGGGATAATACTTTTGGTCACGGGGTTCATGACATACAAGGGTTCATAGTGTCTAATTTAAGGGTGCCTTTGTATAGGGCGTGTTGCACCTTCATTTTCAATGCATCCTTTTTCCAAGCCCATTCATTTTCCATTAGTTAATTAAAGTACAGAACAATTGGGCACTCCAAATGGGTAACATAAGACTTTGGAGGCAGTACCACAATGTCACTTGAAGGGAGATGTACACATAGTGCCATATGGGTAAAGCAAAGGTTCTAACACACTTTTGTAGATTCCTCAACAAGTGGGACGTCTATATAATGTGAAACTATTTCTTATAGGTATTTGATTTTTTAGGAGAAAAAATTCATCATTATCAAGACCTCTTTGGGTGAGAATCTAGAAGTTTATAGTTTTTTATTTTATCTTTTTCCAGCTACATTCTCTCTGGGCCTTCAACCCCTTCTTCCCATGAAATGAGGTACACTCCCTTTTTGGCTCAGTACATCTGAAAATCCCAAAATATAAGGAGATGAAAAGGATGAAGTGTGAAAAATATAAGTATATTCAGGAATGGCATGATGACTCATCAAGGGAACCTCCTAGTAGAAAATCCATCCCCAAGGATGACCACTTACTAGGGCACACTGTCAACCACCAAGGTGAAACAGGGAAAAGCGCATAATTTCCAAGTAGACATTCCATAATCAAAATCAACTTTAAATGAAACATATTCAAATGCTTTGAGTATTAAATTGACACTTACCACAATACCTAACTTGTACCTAATGGAGCAAGACCCATCTTCTTCTGGAAGCAAGCTGATGCAGTGAATGCCATCATGACAAATCCAGGATGTGTGGTGGTGAAGTGTGTCTATGTATGTGCATGTGGACATTGTCATTCATATATCTCTCGGTAATCCATGTCTGTAACCTAAGGGCCTCGAGAAATAATATCCTTAGTTATCCCTAGAAATTGGGGATAATAGTCCTCAATTCAAAGTTTCTTCCCATGAGATAATTCCTCCATAGTTTTAAGGCATGTACTATGGCTACCAACTCTAGGTCATGTGTGGCATAGTTCATTTCATGTTCTTTCAACTTCCTTGACTCATAACATACCACATGTCCATTTTGGGTAAGGACTCCACCAATCCATTCCTTGCATGCATTAGTGCACACAACAAAATCCTCCTCTGGATCAACAATCTTCAAGATTGGTGCACTTGTCAATACTTCCTTCAAATGCTGAAAGATTTATTCACATCTGGATGTTCATTTAAACTTTATCCCCTTTTGTTACAAAGAAGTGATTGGATGTGCAATTTTTGAAAATCCTCCAATAAACCTCCTATAATAACCTGCAAGTCCCATGAATGATCTGGCCTCAATACAATTCTTTGGTCTAGGCCATCCTTTGATTGCCTCAATCTTTTTTTGATCCACTTCTATTCCTTCCTTTGGAATGATATGCCCCAAGTAATGGATCTGATTTTGGTAAAATGAACATTTGATCAACTTGGCATACAATTGATTCTCCCTTAACACATGTAGCACCATCCTTAAGTGTTGCTCATGTTCTTATTCTAACTTAGAATATATAAGAATATCAACTAAGAAGAAAATAACAAACTTATCCAAATAATCTCAGAAAATATCATTCATCAAACACATAACGATACCTAGTGCATTTGTCAATCCAAATGGCACCACCACAAATTCAAAATGCCCATATATAGTTCTAAAATTTGTCTTACTAATGTCTTCATCTTTTATCCTCACCTAATGGTATTATGACCTCAAGTCTATCTTGGAAAACACCTTTTATCCCCCTAGTTTATTGAAGGGATAATCAATTCTAGGGAGAGGGTACTTGTTCTTCATTGTAGCCGTATTCAACTTCTTGGAATCAACACACAACCTTAAAGTTATATCCTTATTCTTTACAAATAGTACGGGTGCTCCCCAAGGTGAGGCACTTGGGCATATTTACCCTTTCTTTAGCAATTCTTGCAACTGTATTTGAAATTATTTCAATTATGGTGTGCTCATTCTATAAGGAACTTTGGATGTTGGGGTAACTCTAGGAATTAAGTTAATAGAGAAGTCTATGTCTCTCTTGGGTGGAAAAACCGGTATCTCCCCAAATACATCTTCATACTCTTGTAGCATTGAAAAATATTCAATACTTGGGATTTTCCCCTTAGCTTTCTCTTCCACATGAGCTGCAAACAATTAACATCCTTTTTTGAAGCACCTCTTCAGCTGTAAGGCTGGAATTATCCTTATAGAAATAGGTCTTAAGATCCCCTTCACTAAGCTATGTTTTCCTTATTTATTAGGACATTAAATGTCTTGTTACAATAGTATAACATTGCATGATGATGGTCCAAGCAATCCATTCCAATACTGATATCGTAAAATCCTAATGGTATGATAATTAGATATGCAATTGTGTTTATTCCATTCAAGTCTATGGGACAACTCTTAACCATATCATTAATTCTTCTTTTGGTCCTAGTGGGTAGTTGTACCAACCATATTTTTTCAAGCTTTTTCGTCTTCAAATGAAATTTGTCTACTATATTAGGATCAATGTAACTATGAATTGCTTCAAACTCAATTAAAATAGAAACATGTTGATTGGTAATATTACCTTCCACTTCAATCATGTGAGACTCATGTTCTTCCTATCGATTTTCTAGGGCTGCATATATCCTGGGAACACTTCTACCCACACCTTCTACTGTAGTGGCCTCTTGAATATTGTGTACATTCCCATTATATCCACTCTATGAGGGCGGTCTATGTATCTGTGATCTCCCTTACATCCCCAACACTTGATTGGTTGTATTTCCCTTTTCCCCAAAGATTCTACTATCTTGGACTTGTTATCCCCCCATGCCTAGGGATAAATAAGAAGATTATGTCTTGAGGCTTGCAGGTTGACGACATGTAGTTCCGAGAGACAAATAAGAGGACATATCCCTCTTATTACCACACATCACCATTGATTGGAAGCAACAACGTCCACCACACCAGCTTGTCCCATAGAGGAAAACAAGTCTTGCTTCATGAGGTAACAAGTACGGTGTCATGGTAAGTGTCGTTTAAATAATTGAATCATTTAAACATGTCGAAAAAATTCCTTTCTTTATTTTGAAAACGTTTGCTTGGAAATTATACCTTTTTCCTCATTTAACCTTGGTGGTTGACATTTTTCCTTGTAAGTGGGTCATGCTCGGGAAAAGGGTTGCTACTAGGGGGTCTCCTTGAAGGGTCAACATACCATTCCCATCCAAACTTACCACTCTCCACACGTATTCCCCTATGTTTCCTCATCTTTTGAGTTTTTGGGCTTATGGACCCAAGAAGGGCTTGTACCTCTTTTCATGGGAAGAAGGGGCTAAAGGTATCGAGGGGTTTGTAGATGGAACAATATAAGAGCCATACATTATCCTCTAGATTCTCTCCCTAAATCCCTAAGAGTAATGAAACACTTCTATATAAAAATCAAGGACCTATAAAATAAAACACATAATTAATAAATGTCTTACTTGTTGAGGGAATGCATTTTTTGTTGTCTTTTACTTTCCTTGCACATGATACTCTATGTGTTCCTAGATTCAAGTGGCATTGTGGTGCTCCTTAATTTTGATTTCACATAGAACTGAATGTTTTGGACCATAAATCAATTAATGGCAAATAAAGGGTTTGGAAAAAGGTTGCATTGCAAACGAGGATGCATCACACCCTCTATAAAGGCACCCATAAATGAGAAAATATCAACACTAATATTTCAAGAAACCCCACACCCAAAGGTCACACCCACATCCACCTCATACTCTTTTACATGACTTAGAGAGAGTCTTATCGAGAAACACTCCTTGACTTGGGGGTTGATTTACACAATAGGACACCATGACGACCCTCCCATACTCAAATTTGGAAAAATGTATAAGGTATTTTAGCATTTGTTTCTTTTGAAAAGGGGGGATTTTATACACATGTTTGGGTGGTTATTTTATTAAATGTGGCTTACTAGGCATGACACATGTGATTTGTGGACCCTTGGAGGTCATACTTGTTTTTCTTTGCAGGACCTTGCGAGGTGAAATACTTTCCATGGAACGATTAGGTCACTTGGACCTTCATATGGGATTGAAGCCCACAGGTTGGACGATGCACCCCATAAGATGGGCAGAGGATCCCAGAGACATTTCACACTTGATATGATGGACGTTTCCTTTGGAGGAATTTGTACACTGTTATTCCGCAAAATGTAGGTTTGGGAAAAGCCCAACCCAATTCAAAAGATGGAGATAACGGTGGGAGAGTTTACCCACTGTCACCTCAGATAAAACCTCCCATCGCTTTAGTGAAGGAAGAATCCAACACAAGGGGGGGAGTCCCGGGTGACCCAAGGGGGAATGAGATGAAAATTTATATGATGGAAGTGATGCCCCTATAGGTCAAGATACTAAGTGGAATATATCTTGGAAATGATTCTTGGAAGTGGTTAATAGTTTCCAAGAAACTTAGGTACCTGCAAAAGATGATTGTACCTGCTCGAGACACAAAAAAAGACGGGTATACAATATTAAAGTTAACTAGAAAATAAAGTTAATATTTTTGTCCCTATGTTCAGTAGTCAACAGAGATATATATCAACAAGTAAATTATTTTTAAAGTTGCTAACAAGATACTAAAATTCAAGTAAATGATGCATGAGATAGGCTAGCAATCACTAGTATAACTCAAGTATGAAAGCATAAGACTTTAGAAATGAAATAAGGATATTAAAACCAAGTATTGCAGGGATATTTTATCAGCCTTATGGCTGTAGCATACTATTTCTACAACATAAAATTTCAACCCACAAAACAAGCAAGTAAACCACCCAAAAATTGCTTTGAGGCTAGTAGATTATAGGGGCAATTTATTAGCAACTTTTGATGGTTGAAAAGTGAGTTATAAACAAAGTTGAAATATATTTTTTGCAGCCCTAATGGCTGTA
>SNQJ01S0157183.1:4995-22187 GCA_010110895.2 Picea sitchensis
GCATAATGGTTGGAAAGGACTTGAGAGGTTCTCCTCTAATCTAGAGATCTAACCCTGTTTCCCTCTTTATAAAACTCTTGTGGGCCTTTCCCCATCTAACTTGGTTCTTAGTAAAGGAGGGGAATGCCTCGAACTGAATGTCTCCAATAAAGGGACCAGGGTTATTTTTCCTATCATCTTCCAAAATGAAATTATGGAAGTATAATTCACACAGAAAATACTGCACCTTTTCTTCTTGCTCCCTAAAACATGAAATGAACACAGGGATAGTGGCAAATGTAATCGAATTACCTACTCTGATGGATTTTACCCTTAACAATAGGTAATGTTCCAGCAAGAATAGGGTATAATTGGTGGCAGGGGCTCTACAATTGATTGCATCAGAGTAAACATCACAAATGTCCTTGATTTGCTCCAAAGCTTTTGCAAATTGACTTTGCATTTTCTTAACCTTTTCTTGGGCTTTGGTGAGCTCAACATATGTTTCACTTTATGTTGCTGACATATCCTTCAGTTGTTTAACAACCTTTTGATGTTCATCCCTAGTGATCATTTCTTCTCTGGATTGAGTTAAGGCTTGTTGAGTTTGTATCAACTCAACCTTTAGCCTATCAATAACAACATCTTGTTCCCGAGACTGAGCTGCTCGATATTCTTCTATAGTGCCCATCTAATCTCTAGATTGAGTTAATGCTTGCTGAGCTTGTATAAGCTTTGTTTCCAATATATCAACAGTGGCATTTTGTTCCTGAGATTGGAATTCTAGATGTTCTTCCATAGTCATCAATTCATTCCTACTTTGAATCAAGCTCTGTTGGGAGTGTATCAATTCTTCCTCCAATCTCCTAATGGTGGGGTCTTGTTCGAGGGATTGAGGTATTTCCTTTGAGACTAGGGTATCTGTATGTACCTCAGCATCAATGGTTTCTAAAGGAATTACCTCCTCATTCTAAGTTATTGCATCCTCTACTATTATCTCTTCAAGGTCTGTCTGTGTTCCCATAGAGTTTGTAGTGATCGTTCTTTTAGGAAGAGGGTTTCTTCCCTGCACTCTAGAATTTTTGTTTTTCTTTATTTGGTGGGCCTTCTCTACTTGTTCTAACTGCTTCCTCAATTCTTTAATAATTCTTCTGAGTTTTCCAACCTTTAGTTTTAATGCTTCAACTTTTTTAACCTTTCTCTTTAACAACTTTTTCTCCTTTTTCAACTTTCTAATTTTCTTATGGCTTTTTCCTTCTTTCTGTTTGTGAGGAGTCTCAAGGTCTTCCTTATTCTCATCAACAGGTAGTTTCTCTTATGTTCCTTCCAAGTGATATGTCTATTCAAGAGGGCTTCTTTCCTCGAGATGTGGTTCTTCTACGTAGTGTAAGTCATTAATCTATGGGGTAGCAAGCTAAGTGGGCTTGATTGTGGGGAAAACTCCATAGTTAAGCGCGCTTGAGCCAGAGGCATCTTCAGATGGGTGACCACCTGGGAAGTCCTGGTTACCGAGTGCAAGCCCCGTAAGTGATGATTGATGCTATGTGATTCATTTCACTGGTTTCAATCCCATTTCTTTACCCCTATGAGCATCAACCGATGCAATGAGTGCTAAGTGGACTATTCAAATCATGAGAATTATTGGTTAGTTGTGACTAATACTCATGGATATGGGTCATAGATTAATGACTTACACTACATAGTTATTCCCGAAAATGATATCTAATATGTTGCACTGTGAAATCCCCTCTATGTGGTTCTTCATATGTTGTTTTCTCGAGAAATGACATTTCAATATCAGGAAAATTTTCAGCAGGATTTGAAGAAGAGGCTCTTTCTTGATATCCTTTTGATTTATCTCTGTCAATTGAGGCTCCTAAGCTCCCTAAAACCTGAGATATTTCTTCTTCATAGTTTTTCAAGCATTGTTCTTTCATATGATCTAATGCTAGTTGGGTGTCTTCTTGACTATTTCCCTATGAATTTTGTTCTATATGCTCAATACCCTAGTCATTTTCCTGTAAGGGCTACTCTGTTGTGTTCTGAATTTATTTAGGGTTTATTGTTCGCATGTTTCTCCTCGTTCTCTCAATGGGGGTTTTAGGAGCATCCATTTCTCTTTTCCTCTTTCTGATTAGTGGTCCTGCTTGTGGGGTTTGAGCCTTTGTCTGTGAGGTCTAAGCCTATGTCCGTGAGGTCTGAACCTCTGTCATTTTAACAGGATCTGCCTTGACTTTCGGTTGAGGAGGTGAAACTTCTATTTGGGCAATGGCCTCCTCTCCTTGTATCTCTTCAGTTTCCTGTAATGGGTTTTCATGACATAATTCAAGTTGGTCCAGTTGTAGAGTTTTATTGGCCCCAATAATATTATCCCGGGTCAATTGGGTTTGACTCAGTTCCTTACTTACTATCAATTTAATTAATCCATGATGTCTAATAATAGTAACATGATCCTTGGACTTCTGTGTTCTTAAGGCAACCTCATGTAACATGGCATTTAGGAAGAAAGGTAGATTGATTATGAACCATTGTTTGAGTGTCGCTAGCAGTTTGAGGTGGCGTGGTCGGATTGCATTGTATCATCCATCCCAGGTGATGTACATTTGTATTACCCCTGCCAGTTCTTTCCATGGTTCGCTGAGGGTGTTGGGGTTAAGTCCCTTTCCCTTTTTTTCCAACTATTCTCCAGGGTCTATGAAATATTCTACAGCTTCCTTGAGCATTGTATATCTTCATGTCCATTGAATGCCCATGTTAGGGAGACCTATAACCTATGCTATGATTTCCGGAGTAACTAGAATTCGTATGTCTTGAACTATGGATATTTCTCCCTGCAAATTTTGAAATAATTCAAGCGTGATGTTTGTATCAAACCCTTGCAAATGGTTGAAGTGCTCTATCCACCCTAAGCGGTGTAGGATTTCTCTTGCCTACTCTATTACCTATAGTAATGTTGGCTCCCTGCACACGCTTCATCCACCCATATCTCTATGAGAAAATAAGAACGACTATCGTTCCTAGTTGCAAATTTGGTTAGACCAACTTGGAGGAATAATTGCCAAAAATAGAAAATATCGGCGAACAACAAGTGTATAAGAATGTGGGTTTTCCATTTATTGCAATCATTACATGTTATCGGAAAGCATGCCGAGCATCCACTCCCCTCATTAATGTAGAGGTCGTCCTCAACCATCAGCGTAGCCGAATGTAATGAGTGTAAGTATTTCTAGTGAGAGGTAATAATTGTGTTGTCGCCGCCGATGGGGACTAATCACGTATAATTTTCAAAAAGCACTTTAAATCGGAAATCATTAAACGATAGTCCTCTTTCATGGGAATTTCGAATTTACTATACCAATGCTCAAAAATGTTTTATGGATAAATAAACCAAAAATAAATTAAATCTATTCATTGAAAAAAGAATATTCCACACATCATAATATTGTTACTTTTCCCAAGTTATTGAGTATAACTGATATGATAGCCTTATTATTTGAATAAAGGAAATCTAAAGGTACACAGAAACTTGGCGTTTTTGAGATAAACTTCCATACCACAGGCAGAGCCACTGCTGCTAGCAGGCGTCCATAGCCTCGGCAGGGTTGCCTTTTAACCCATAGATGAGCATGTATCCTTAATAAATACTTGAACGTCTTTTCCCAAAAAATACCATTATCCTGGTTTGGTAGCCAGGTGATGATAATGCCACTCACTGGATTGTAACTTAAGTGAACAAGTCAGCTCGTGATGAGACCTCTTGTCCTTTAACAAAAGAAAAATGCCAAAGGCCATTTCCCTGGTGTGATAGCCATAGTGGGAATGTCACTTAGGTTAGTATCCTATGATCGTGGTAGGTTGGCTCGTGATGAGACTCCCTATTTTTTGTGGAAAAAATTTATTGCTTATCTTTATTCCTTTTTTTATTATTATTTGAATCGTCTTTTCCCGAAAAAAGACCATTATCCTGGTTTGGTACCTAGATGATGATAATGCCACTCACTAGATTGTAACTTAAGTGAACAAGCCAGCTCGTGATGAGACCTCTTGTCCTTTGACAAAAGAAAATGTCAAAGGCCATTTCTCTGGTGTGGTAGCCATAGTGGGAATGTCACTTAGGTTATTATCCTATGATCGTGGTAGGTTGGCTTGTGATGAGACCCCCTATTCTTTGTGGGAAAAAATTTATTGCTTGTGTTTTTCTTTTGTTTTTTTTTTAGAAGTGTATTAAGGGAGGCTCATCTACTCCTTGAGAGTAAGGGATGGTGTAAGGAAGTGTAAAGATGTCAATTAAAAGTGTTCTTAAGAATCTTTATAATATGAAGGGAAAATATCATTCAGGTATATTTGTATGTATATAGTAAAAAGAAACAAATTATGGTGGTGACCGATTATGAACAAGGTTTAAGATATTTCGAAGAGATTAATCCAAAAACAATTTGACAAGGTATGGGAGATAATCCACAAAATAATGATAGATCATTGTGATAATAGTTAAAAACAATGCTGGTGAAAAATTGATGAAAGGCATACCCCAAAGCAATGGCTAGCGTTTGAACAGTAATGACAAAAAGGAACGACAATAAGGAAGAATGCAGGAGGAGAAGTAGTTGTTTCTTTTAAAGGAACAACTAGTTATGAGAAGGAACAACAGTCGCGAGAAGGAACAACAGTCACAAGAAGGGACAATATTTGTTCCTTTCAATTGAACAACAATCATGCGAAGGAACAATAGTTGTTCATTTTAAATGAACAGCGATCGCACGAAGGAACACCAACTGTTCCTTTTAAATGAACAACAATCGTGCGAAGGAACATCAGTTGTTCCTTTCAATTGACCAACAATCGTGTGAAGGAACAACAGTTGTTCCTTTTAAATGAACAGCAATCACACGAAGGAACATCAGTTGTCCCTTTTAAATGAACAACAATCGTTAATTTTTAACCATCTCAATGGATGATTTTGGAAACTTCCCCATGGGAAAATTTGTTCTCTTGTTGAATCTAAGGTTGATTAGTCATCAACTAAATTCATTCAATTACTATGGGTCAGTTTATTTCATAATCGAGTACGGGATGGTCTGTTGATGTCATGAGTTCATTATAGTTACCCTATTACTACTACGGAGTACGACATATTCATTTTTCTATGAAAGACTGGGTCCGCGTGATAGGATAAAGCAAGAGTGCAAAACAGAAAAGAGTGCTAATTGTGTTGATTACAGTTATCCTCCCTATCTCTTCAAAAAAATGAAAGGAAAAAGAAAAACTAATACTAAATGAAAACTATATACAGTATGTACAGTGTCAACAAAATTCATCATTTATGGAGTTGGGGTGGCTAGGTTACCTTCCTAGCCAGCCAAAATTTGAACGGTAGGATCTTTACTTACTTCCTGGTAGAAAGATTCTTTTGAAGGCAGATGATGGTAAAGTCATAGTTGGTGTCCATTAACCATAAATGGAGATCCAAAGCCATCGATGGTGCTTAAAGTGACCGTGCCATTATCATGGACTTCCTCAATTTCATATGGTCCCAACCACCATGTCTTTAACTTTCTCGGAAAATCGTGAAATCTGGAGTCGTAGAGAAGCGCCCAATCACCCTTCTTGAGTGATTTCTTCTTGATATGCTTGTCGTGCCAGGTCACTCTCTGTTGTTGAATAACAGTTGTGTGCTCCACAACAGATAGGCATGCTTCATCCAATTCGTTGAGTTGTTGAAGGTGATATTTATGTGTCATTGTTAGATCCAGTCCAATTTCTTGGGCCATCCTTAGGGTTTTAATCTCAAACTTGATTGGGAAGATGGGGTTTTTTCCATAGACTAGGCGATAGGGAGAGTAGCCAGTGGTGTTACACCATGTTTTTCAATAATCCCATAAGGAATTTGGAAGCTAAGTAGCCCAATTATGTCGGTTTGTTGAGACAGTCTTTGTCAAGATTTCCTCCAGGACCTTATTTGTGCTTTCTACTTGCCCGTTTTCCTATGGGTGATATGGATAAGTAACTATGTGCTTAATATGACAATTTTCGAGGGTGGTGGTGATTCTATGAGCTGTAAATTGTGACCCACCATCAGTGATTACTTCCCTAGGTAGTCCATAGCGTACAAATAATTTGAACATAAATTTGATGACTACCTCTTTTGTTGCATTTGGTAGGGCTTCTGCCTCTACCCATTTAGTCATGTAGTATGTAGCTACTAGAATATAGGCCTTCTGGTTTGACTTTGGATTGAAGGGGGCGACAAAGCCTAGTGCCCATATTTCAAATGGTTCTGCGACTATTTGTGCTTTCAAGGGAATTTCATCCGCCTGACCTGGTTTTCCCATCCATTGATAGTTTTCGCAGGTCTTGACGTATTTCTTCGCATCTCTAAATATTGAGGGCCAATAGTAACCCATCTATAAAAGTTTTTGTCCAGTCCTGCAGTTTGCAAAATGCCCACCATAGGGTTCATCATGTCCTGCCTTTAGTATGTCGTAGATTTCATCATCTCATATGCATCTACGGATCTGGAGATCAGCTCCTGTGTGGAAGAGATATCCGCTAATCCAAGCAAATCGTGTGCTACGCTGAACGATCAGTTTTCTTTCCCTAGATGATAGATGTGTTGGTAATATTCCCTCTTCCAGATAATTTGCCACATCAGCATACCAAGGTGGTTTTGTGGTAGCGACAAATAGATGCTCATCTAGAAATTGATCTTCAACTGTTAAGGAGTCGTTTGTTTTGGGTATGCGAGATAGGAAGTCTGGGACAAGATTTTCTCTCCCAGGTCGATCTTTGATGGTGATGTCAAATTCTTGCAATAGTAATAACCACCGAGTGACCCATCCATTAGTAATCAGTTTATTAGCTAGATATCTAATAGCAGAATGATCAGTATACAGAATAACGGGATAGCCTGTTATATAATGGAGAAATTTATTGATGGCGTGTATAACAGCTAAAAATTATTTTTTTGTTACTGTATAATTAAGTTCAGTTGAAGTAAGAATCTTGCTAATGAAATAAATAGCGTAAGGTTTCTTGTCTTCTTCTTGTCCAAGGATGGTGCCTATGGAAATATCTGATGCATCGGTGGAGATGTGAAATGGTATTTTTCAATTTGGTCCCCTCAACACCAGTGTTGTTGATATCAGCTTTTTGAGTCCTGCAAATGCCACATCACACTTGTCAGACCACTGAAACTCCACATTACCAGTCATAGCATGTAAAGGTGCAGCGGTTCTTGAAAAATTTTCCATAAATCTACGATAGTATCTAGAAGCACCAAGGAAACTACGTACCTATGTTTGTGTGTGTGGTGTAGGTAGATTAATAATTACCTCTATTTTTGCTGGATCTACTCTAATTCCATCTGCAAAAATATAATGCCTTAGTACCACACCTTATGTCATCATCATGTGACATTTTTTGTGGCTTAGACATATCCTGGTAGCAATGCATCGTTCCAGTACCTTCTCCAAATTATTCAATGCTTGGTCGAAGTCGTCACCATAAGGAGTGAAGTCATCCATGTAGACTTCAAGCCCTTCACTGATTAGGTCATTGAATATGCTCAGGATGGCCCATTGGAATGTGGCTGGAGCATTGCATAGTCCAAAGGGAAATACTTTGTATGCAAAGGTACCCTAGGGGAAAGTGAATGTAGTTTTATCTTTATCTTCTGGGGTGATCTGGATCTTATTGTAGCCACTAAAACCATCTAGAAAAGAAAAGAATTTATTTCCTGCCAGAGTATCCAAGACCTGATCGATGAAAGGTAAGGGGAAATGATCCCTTTGAGTGGCTTTGTTAAGTTCCCTATAGTCAACACAGATCCACCATTTCCCATTTTTATTTGGGACGATCACTAATGGGGAAACCCACAGACTATCTAAGATAGGGTATATAAAATCTACATCCAATAGCTTTTGTAATTCTTCCTTAACAATATCCCTGATATGGGGATTCAGTCTTCTCTGTGCCTATCAGATAGGTCGAGCATCTTTTTCAATATAAATGTGGTGTGTGCAGAGTTGCGGATCAATACCTTTCATATCAGAATACTCCCATGCAAAATATTGTTGGTATTTGGAGAGGACTTGAATTAGATTTTGTTGTTGTTGTTCATCTAAATTGGCATTGATGTTCAGAGACCTCCCTGGTGCAATCTCGACGGATTTGTTGTTATGAACAGCTGTAGTTGGAATTTGTTGTTCCATTAAATCTTTCAGCGGGTCTCCCTGTGCTTCATAGTCTAGAACAGCTTGGAGCATCTGGCAGGTTGGTTTGCTCATAGTGGCTAGTCTATTAATAAACCCACTGATTACGTCATCATCTAGTTGGTTTTTAAGTCTGAGGGCTTCTTCCAGCGTGAGAGGGGTTCGTAAATCCTTTTCTAGATATCATGGTGGTGGAAATTGTGGATATGTGAAAGTTGGGCTTGGCTTGGCAGGAGGATATAAGATTAGATTCTTTGTGATACCTCCTCTAGCGATTGTCATATTACCCGTTCAGCATACTATGAACGCATCTACTATTGCGAGCCATGGTTTGCCTAGTATCAATGGATTCCCTTCCAATCCACTTCTTGGGTTGATGATGAGGAAATCCATCGAATATTCCCACGAGTCGACGGAGATGGTTATATCATGTAATGTGCGAACTGGTCGAACCACTGATCGATCTGCCAATTGTAACATGATTTCGGTGGGTTTGAAGGAGTCAAAACCCAGGGTATTGAAAGTTTCCATAGTCAGGATGTTGATGGCTGCTCCCAAATCAACTAGTGTATTTGGAAAAGAGCATCCCTAGATCTAAACTGTTACTATGGAAATCAATGGATTATTGGTTCTTGTCTACCAAGAATTAGATCAGACAAGGCTCCTACTACACAAACTGTCGATGATGAATTTTTTATCTTCCTAACAGGCTTTCTTCCACATAGTTCCTTGATTGCTTTCATGTAAATTGGAATATCTTGTAGTGCCTATAGGAGTGGAATCTTAACATATAAATTCTTGATTTCCCCTACAATGTCAAAGTTGGGATATTCGGCAGGTTTTTCTATCGTCAATATTTCGGGGAACAAAGGGGAAGGAGTTGCATCCTTATCAGGATCCTGTGATTCGACTGTGTTTCCCCCCTGCTCAATTTCTTCTCTTATTACCACAGTCGAGGGTGTTATTGTTGGTTTCTTTTCATTATCCTGCTCTTGAGAAACGTTATTTTCTTCAGGAGAGATTATACTCTCTGATCTTAACCAGAGTTCATTGCATCCTACCGAGTTGGTTTCCCCTTCGTCGTTCTCCAAAATTTGGATGAGCTGAGCCGGTCTATTATTAGAATTTGGGTGAGGTTGGGCTGGTAATTGGGGGTGCAATTCCAATTGAGGGTTTTTGGGCAGTTGGAGTGGAGCTTGCAATGTGGGTTGGGTTTAAGGGGCCATTCCCATGGGTTGATTGTTTACCCCCATGGGGCGCTGCCAATTCTAGTTCCAATTTTGGTTTTGGGCAGTCGTATTGGGCCACTATGAAGGGTAGAGGTTATTTGAATTTTTTCAGGGTGAGGTGGGATATTGTGAGTTAGGCCAGGTAGAGTTTGCAGTTGGTTGATTTTTCCAGACAGGATTTGCAGCAAACTGGTTTGGCCAAGTGGGATTTGCAGGTGGGTATTGGTGGCGTTGTCAGTTCTGATTAGTATATCGTTGGCCCTGCCATGCATTACCATAATTTTTCTATTGATTATACTCTCCAAGAAAGAGAGAGGAAGGGTCTTGTAGTGTATTTGAAGGCCGGTTCTGCCATTGACGATGTTGAGCCATCAAATATAATGGCTCTGTTTCTTCTTCCGCTTCTCTAAATACACCTTTCAGTCCAAGGAGCGATGGGCATTGTTCCATGCCGTGATCCTTGGCGTAGATAGCACAAACCTGAACCACATCCAAAGGGAAATCCCTTGGACCATGTTTTCTTATGCATCTGTGGAAAAATGTGGCCAAAGTTTGTTTTTCTTCTATTTTTTTCTATTTGGCCTGCAATACATCCAATTGTGTAGTCAGAGTGCTCAGAATATCTATTTTGAAATCTTCTAAGAGATTACCAACTTTAGCTTGCATGACACACCCGCTTGTAGTAGTGTTACTTCTGGTGAGGGAAGTCTGCATTCCTGATCTAGTTTGTGTGCCTCCTCGTGAGAACCTGATACACAATTGAATGATGTTATCATAAGTTTCTTGATAAATGTCACCCTTTCCCATTAGATTCAATGTTTCTACCCATTCATCTTTCATACCCTTAATCAAAGTCGCCTTAAGTACTTCACCTGGTAATGCACCATAGGGTGATCTTTGTAGATTATTCTGAAATCTCTCAACATATTCTTCTAATGATTCATTTTATTTTGCAATCATTTGAAAGATTTCATCTTTTAAGTCCTTGGTTCTACAATAATCCTGATATTTTGTCAAGAAGGCTTCTTTCATCTCATCCCATGAGTTTATAGTTCCACCCCCTAATCCCATAAACCAGCATAGAGCTGCTCCTTTCAGAGTGGAGGGGAACAATTTTAATTTTTGGGGTTCAGAGGTGTAATCATACCCTCTACATAGAACATCAAATTCAAATAAGAATGTGTCGGGGTCTTCTGAGATCAATCCATGAAAGGTTGGCAGGTTTTGTAGGGGAGTTGCCTTCATGGGGGCATTGGCAATTGGATCAATTATCAGATATTCCAATGTGGAAGTCTGGGGACGTTGTTGATTTGGTTGTGCCATTTGATCGAAAATGTGCCAGAAATATTCAGGGATTTCTTGATCCAGGTATTTTATTTGAGTTGTTTGATTATCTAACCCTCTAGGGGATTTGATTGCACTCCCTCTATCTAGGATTTCAGGTATGCCTTCTCCTTTCTCAGGAGATTCAGGATCAGGGGGTGCTGATGGATCTACCTTGGAAACCCCACTGGTTTCTCCTTCACCTTCCTCCAAATTACAAGAATTTCCCTCTTCTAAAGGGGTGAGAGGTGGAATATTTGTACTCTGAAAGCTTTTCTTAGTCCCTTCAGTTTTGTTGTGAATCTCAGTGTGGGTTTTAGTTGGTGAGACTGCTTCCTGAGGGATTCGAGTAGATCCTTTCCTAGGTCCAACCGAAGCTTGTGATTCGGCTTTTTGGATGATGTCGTCTATGAAAGTGCTTCCCCCAGGGAGCACTGAGCATTGGGCTTTGGTAATTTTTGGTGGGGGTTTTGGTTTTTCAAGATCGTTCTTCTTAGTCATACACACTTCACGCAAAAAGAAATTCAGGAAAGAAAAATACCTATGCAACCTCTTAATGCGTCAGCTGGAGGTAGGTGTTGGCATAAGCATCTTACTTATTGCCTGTATAGGTTCTTACCTTCCATCTTCAATACCTCGTCCTCCAGAGGCAGAATCTATGCTACCTTTGACATTCTCCCCGACAACGGTGCCAAAATGTTGGGCTCTAAATATGTCCTAAAACAACCTTAGTTTTAACATTAATTTATCAACCTGATGATTTGTCTTTTATCTCAAGAACATCAACAAAGTCTATGCAGATAGCTTGTAGAGGCTAAAATCGTGTAGCTAAAGAAAACTTGAGTTTATCCACAATCAAGTTCCTCAAATGTTCATTTAAAGATTCTAGGATTAAGATCTTACTTAACAAAATTGAAATCTAATTGCTAACATGTTGTGAATGAAAAGGAACTAGCTAACCTGCTAAATTCATTTAACTAAAAAGCAATGATTGAATTTGAGTAAAGACTTGCAGAATTGACTATTAACTAGGAATTGAATTGCTGGAAAGAAAATAGTGAAATATTATAATAGAAAGAAATTGCAATTGTAATCTGATCGTAAGGAACAACAATCATAACTGAATGGAAAGGAACAAAAATTGTAACTTTAACTGAAAGGAACGACAATTGTAACCTATTCGAAAGGAACAACTAACGTGAATCTTAAGTAAAAGGAACAACGCATATGAAAACGTGAGGAACTGTCAAGTAGAAAACTACAGTAATGGAAATTGGAATCAGCAATCATTAACACTCGAGAGATATCTATCTTCTGTATGCAAACCATATGGAATCATTAACACACTTATGCATTTGTCTTAACTATTGTGAAAGGGAATTGAATCGTAAAACAAAAATCAAACTGATACAATTATAGCTGAAACAATAACTCCTTTAGACTGGGCCCTTGGTCCTTAAAAGCACTGCTACGAGAAACTCAGTATATAGAAATGGTGAAAACGATCAAATCTTTTATTAACTTCATAGCTGGTACATCATTCACAAAAACAGCTTGTGCAGAGTAACTCTGAGTCTGAATACTTGAACGTAATTCTTAGATTGTCTTTTAGGATCTATTATCCTCTATATATACAATAATCTGAGTAAATCAAGCCATCCTAAGGATCGGAAGATCCTCAAGATTGCTTTACTATTATAAAGTTACAATATAGAAAACCGAATCATCTTTAAAACTGTTTTTGCACCAAAAGTCCTTAACCTCCAATGGCTCACGCATCTTCAAGATATCCTTTGTTGTTTCGGTTTTGACAATATTTAACCAATCCTGTAACAAAATCAAACAATTCCAACCGTATTTTAGAATTCATTCATCATGACTTCAGTAATATCACTAGAAGACATATTAATCATTTTCCATTCTATTTATCCCTAATTAACAGAAAAGTCACTCAAGATTGTATCACAAACTGTGTGAATAAGGAGGATATTTGTACCTTTTTCATAACCCAACAGCCTCGACCTACTCCTCCATGAGATCCTCGACCGTGTACTTACTAACAATTTTATCATGTTTATTCTTCTCCATAACCATACACTTGATCACTTTCTTCTCCAGAAGGGGCACATGGGAAACACAATTTCTCTCTCTTTGTTGTAGGTTTCCCTTGTCCTTCTCTCTCATTTCCTCTACCACATCCTCATCTTCCTCGAATAGGACCAAATTGATGGAAATGACCTCACCACTCTTGATCATCAACTTGTCCTCCTTCTAGATAGATTTGATCCTCTTCCACTCCCTCAATACTCTATCCTGCATCTCCTCCTCTGCGGGGTGCTCAAATTTATTCAAGATATTGTTATCGTCATCCATGTCACCATAATAAATGGCGTCAATTCACTTGTAAATTACATACCTAGACATCCTCTTGTTTTCATCGGAGGGGCTTATTGAATATCTCTTTGACGTCAAGGACGAATTTCCTAGCCGCACTCGTAAAATTGGTTGTTGGAATATTGTAGCATGCCATCTTATAGCAATCAATTGTACAAGTGAAACTATGAAATTCCTCCCTAGCATCAAAGAGATATTCAATAATCCCCCTCGAGGAAAAGAAGAGGAGGTCTAGGTATGTGATTTAAAAGTGAATTGACGTTAGTTATTATGATGATAGGGATGATAGGGATGATGAGAACAATATATTGGACAAAGTTGAGTGGCCCGCGGAGGAGGAGATGTGGACCAGAGCACTGATGGAGTGGCAGATGCTCGAGTCTATCTAGAGGGAGGCTAGGTTGATGATCAAGAGAAATGAGGTCATTGAAATTAAGCCAATCCTATTCGATGAAGATGAGGATGTGGTGAAAGAAATGGGAGAGTGAGACAAGGGAAACCAATAGCAAAGAGTGAGAGTTTGTTTCCCATGTGCCCCTTCTAGATGAGAAAGAGATCAAGCATATGGTTGTGGAGAAGAATAAACATGATGAACTTCTTAGTAAGTACACGAGTGAGGATATCATGGAATAGAAGGTTGAGGCCAAGGAAATTATTAATATTTAGTGATAAGGCATGTTGACAAAGCTTATGGGTCATCAATTGTTTTTCCAAATATGCTTCTTAACTTATATTAGATATATAATATGGAGCTTAGGCCATTTTTTATCCTGACACAATGTTACAATTAATACATCCACCAGGGTCCTTTCTTGTTGAACAACGAAAAATGGGCACTGGGAAGCTCTAATTGTAGAGCTTGGGAGCCCTAATTATTCCCAATTAGGGGTCAAGATCATGGACTTGGAAGGGAACGAAGTTGATGTGCTCAATGCCACAAGAAAGTTCCCTACTTATAGATACTTTGGGGCTACGAAATCTCTCCCCATCCCCAAAGATATATTTGATAAGCCCCCTTGAGGTGAAGAAGAGGAGGTGTAGGTATGTGATTTACAAGTGAATTGACGCTAGTTCATATTATGGCTACAAGAATTATGAGGACTATATCTTGGAGAAATTTGAGCGGCCTGCAGAGGAGGAGACGCAATCATCGGGGCTTCACCTTGTTGATCAATATCTTATCATGTTCATTCATAAAGGGGGCTTTTAAATTATAAAAAATAAAGTCAATATATTGTAGGTATTGGGGGTGGGATGCAACATACGGGGGGTTTATAGGTATTATGGGGTATAAAAAGGGGTATCTAGTAAAAAAAGGGGTTTATTTTATTTAAGAGATGTGTTGGGAGGGGGGTCCAAGAAAGATATTTTGGGAGCTACTTATTAATATCTAGTGAAATTAGGGGTATTATTTAATATCCAATGAACGAAGGTGCTATGTCACATGTTCACAAAGTGAAGACCCTGTGCATGCAATGTTGAGCACTAAGGAAGTGGTAGAGGATCAATTCCATGCGCTAAATTATGAGAGGCACCAAAGAGTGACCTATTTTTTTCCTCCGTAAAGAGAAACCTCTACAAAACTTTAATTGTGGAAGTTTGCATACGTACTTTGTCAATCAAATTGTTTCTCAATGTAGTTTTATGTAACAACTGCTATGGTGCTCTTTCAATCACATGGGTGTGCTATAAACAATATAGGACGCATGCATATTGTGTTTTTTCAAATCATGTTGATATTGTTGTTGTTTGATTTATAAAATGTATAATAAGTATGCTAATGATTTCTTTATTTTTAAATTAAATTAAAGATGTATCACTCATTAGAATTTAGAGTTGTCATATAATGTTTAACTTGAGTTTTATGAAATTGTTTAATTGGGATTGTAATTGCAAAAACTTATAACTATTAATGTCATATAATGTTAAATTCATCTTCAAGGTGAATTGTTTAATTTCCAATAAGATACAATATGTTGATTAAACATGTTTATAAACAAAAAATGTTTTTATGAAATGATATTTTCTCATTTATTTAATTGATAGCATTATAATAATTGTTCATAATTACATTTATAATTGTTATGTTTATAGGTAGTGATGGTACAAATATCTTCCATATTGGGATGTTCTCTTTTTTCAATCATTATATTGGGATGATTTATAAGTGTCATATTAGACTATAAAATGCACCTCACTTTATATTAATAATAATTTTGTTTAATAAAGGTGTTAATAGAATCAATATGTTTATTTTAGCGTGTAGGTCAAAATGTCAAATTTTTAAAAATGCTCGTGTTAAAATTTTATTGCAAAAACATAGACATGTATTTTTAAATCATGATACATATTACACTAAAAATATTAAAATAATAGGAAACAATAACGTTTTAATTTATTTATATATATATTTGGAATTAATAAAAAATATATCTATAAATGCATGCAATTCATCAAATAATAACATTTATATGAAAATATATATTTTGAGTCCATAAAAATAGATCTATAGATGCATGCAGTTTCATAAAAGATGAGTCGGTGTAAACTATTTAAAAAATATTGTCAAAATGAAACACAATGATAAATGATTTGGAAATGATGAATTTAATTAATTGGTTTATGTAGTCCCAACCACCACCATGTTCTTTAGGACAAAATAAAATTTGACATAAAGTCATTATATAACATGGACATATGATACTTTCCCTCCTAAAAATTTTAATTTTACATAATGTGCATGCATCCTATGACATTAGTGTTCTATGTAAATTCTACAATTTATGATATTCATTCTAATATTTTTTGTAATCATGTAATCAAAATCATTTTATTAATACATATGACTTATCAAATAAATAATATACAACTATCTTCAGTCCTCCACAATTAATCGTAAGAGATCCTTAACCAAGTGATGATTTACATATTCCTTTTGTGAGCGTATTTGATATTATAGGGCCCTTTGCATCATGAATAATCCCTAAAACATCAAATTTAAGGAAAATACATTTGTTTTCACATGTGGGCCATATTAGGCCCTAATACAATCCCTAGTGTGAAAGGATTTTAATGACTAAGGTTCATTATTAATATATATAAATATAAAAAATATTAAGCAAACTCAATAAATAAAATAAACAAAAGTCCATGTGTAGAATTTATAGGGAGCTTAGTCCCCATCTTTGATTTAATGATTTTAACATGCAACTAACCACTTTATAAAACTAATGTCAAATTAAGAAATACATTTACATTAGTTCCATTGAAAATACAAAAATACAATTGCTCAATCATCTCTTTCATACACCCCAAGGGAATGTCTAAAGGTAGACCCAATGCAAGGAATTTTTGACAGGCGGTTGGTGGTTTATGAAAGTTATAGTTTATTAACAACTCGTCACTAGGAGACAAACTGTGTATTACGTGCACAAAAATAAATTTGGATGCCTTCTTTTTCATAAAGAACTCTTTTTCATTAGAGTGTTCCTCAAAGGAACAATTTGCACTAAATAATGAGGCTCTACAACTATTTATGAACCATGTGATGTTCCCATGAGTTTGTGGATGACTGTCGATATATAATAGATTTTTCTTGTTAAAGTTTCCATAAGCATAACCATTCATGCACATACTATACATGGAAATCATATGTTTGTATTTGACAATATTCAAGTAATTAGACCGACTATAAAGAGGACCACAAAATGGCTTTAGTGCAACTGATTGTTTGGGAGGAACAAATACATGTGAAAGGATAAACAACCCAAGATTTACAACCTATATTTTAGACTTGGAAATCATATAACTATTACCACAAAAAGATAATTTGGTTCCAACATCGAGCACAGACATGGACAATGACAAAGCGCCATACAAAGCTTGGTTGTAATAGGTTTGGTATTTACTTTATAGATGGATAGGAAGAGGGAATTCATTTCTACCTTCAAACAATTGAAGAGAATTTGGTGTGTACTTGGACATTTTTTATCTTATATCATACTACTTTTTTGATCTCCTGGTAGTGATGTTTTTGGTAGTATTGATATCATACTTT
>SNQJ01S0157184.1:0-22187 GCA_010110895.2 Picea sitchensis
TTGGGAGTAAATGAGATCAAATTATTGGACATAAAGGATAACTTATTTTTTCTGTTTGGGGAAGTGTTGTTTCCACATCTTTAGAAATGGTGGGAAGTAGAGACTTCAAAATTCAATCCATTTAATATTTTATCACTTGGCTCATTTTTAAAAAATATCCTCCTATATTTACACTCGGGAATATGGTCCATGATGTGAGTGGAAGCGATTTGGTGAAAAGTAGTGAGGATTTCGATTGTGGCATCATGTCAAACAAGCAATTGAAAAATGTCAAAAATATGTTAGTTATAGAATGAACTAGGATATGTGTTGGTGGAAAGATCAACATACCACTTTCATTTCATTCCTATGAGGATACGTTGGAAAATACTAAGCCTAACTAAATCATCGATAATGTTGTTGGAGGAACACCACAAAGTGGTCTTCTCCATATCTACCTTCAATTTAGGTATGTCTAATGGTAACTTAGTAGGTATAGCTAACCAAATTGGATCATGCACGATAGGGTCATTTGTGAGGGGATAAATGTGGAAGGTTAAGGATATCCAATAATGGTAAAGCCTGGGAATGAGTGGGATTTGGATTGAAAGAGGGACTCGCATCAGGATTTACTCATACTGGAGAATTGGGAAGTGAAATGTTAGCCATATTAGAGGTGCATGTAGAATTATTATATGATTGCCTACGACATGTTTGAAAAACCCCAAACAAACGAGGTAGACTAAGGATTCAAAGGGAACATTGAGGTTGATGAGGATAAAATGTGGCATTTACGGCTCAATGTGGAAGGTCTTAAACCAATATTATGCACAAGTACAATCCCTAAAGTTATGTGATTGCACAAGATTTATTAATCATTAATAGTTTGTTCATAGAAATGACCATGATGAACTCTAGGAAAGGGTTGGAACATCACTAATTGCAGTGAATCTCAATCAAGAAGACGATTAATTCTAAAAATGAACCTTACCCCTATTTTTTTTTTGCAAGATAGGCAATGTTACCCCTTTTTTTGTGCTCCATTCCCTCAGCATGCCCTAGCTCCTGTGCCTCATGCTCTCCACGTTGTTATAGCAAGATTTGCCTCACCCCATGCAACTTTCATAGAAGGCCTTTTCCATTTCCCAATGTAGACTTGAAGTCCCTTTTTTCAATTCACAGAGCTAAAAATAATATTTTTCCACATATACGCACTCTAACAGCTATACATAATGTATATGGAGGTTTCCCTATTACAGCTAGTGTATATCGAGTTTTGTGCCCAAAATTAAAAAATGGTGTTGGGTTTCCATGTCACGTCACGAGATCCATGATCCTTGACCTTCCATATAGTAGAAACGTTCTGACTTGGCCCTATAGTTCCATTTGAAGGCTATAAATGGGTCATATCCAAGCAGTGGAAAAGAGGAGAAAGAATTCAACTTTGAGAGCAAAGTTACTCTGGAGAAATTATTCACTTCATATTGATTCTACATCCCTTTGTCCTTTTAAGTCTAAACACATTGTTCATCCCTCAAGTTCTTCCCTCTTTGATGGAGAACCTCATTGTTTCTCTTATATGAGCTTTCCTTTGGTGGAGGATTGAAGTGGTGGAGGCCCAGATGGAAGGGACTTAGTTTCTTAGTTCTGAGATGTGTCGACACGGAATTTTGTCATTAATACACTTTTGTTGTTTATATTTTAATAGAAACACTCTTTTCTCGTCCAATTAATGTCTTGGAAATATTTGAATTGTTATTCCATGGGCATATTTGTTTTTAATATTGATGGATTATGCTATTATATGTATTAAATTTATAAATTATCACCATATGCTTGTGTATCTTCATTGTTGAGGACAAGTTGCAGGTGTATAGCTTTGAGTTGAGTGCTCAACGGTGGTATTCTTTGAACATCTGAACGAGGTAGGCTCTTTATCTTGTCTTGTTAGCATCTTTGTTTATATAGCATACTTGAGATTAGAGTTGATTTTTGTACTCATTCCGTCTATTGTGGTTTACCCCATGCCATACACTGATTTTCCTCGTAACAAAATTAGCGACCATACTGGGAAATGAATCTTCTTTTCGGGGTTTGGAGTGTTTTTCTCCTTTGATTTCTCTTGGTCAGCTTGAGTTTTCTTGTCGTCTGATTGCTTGATAGCCTATTATCATTTTGAATATGAGTTTCTTGGCCTTATCCTTAACCTGGTAGTTTTTTAACACATATACGTAGTTTTTCCCTTGACTAACGCATACATACGCGAGTTGTCATTCTACAGGGCACGTACATACATGGATTTTTCTTGAATAGTCATGTACATCATCCTTGTTCTCTTGATTTCTGAGTTTGGTGTTTGTTGGGTAAGTTTTGATGGTTGTTTAGTCTTCTTGGGCCTCTGGCATGACTGTTAAGTGCCTGCAGAGTGATAGGAAACCTTTCTTTGGTTGAATTTTCAAGCGATTTTTCTTTCTCATCATATTTTTCATTGGTTGTCATTGTATCTTGGGATGGG
Organism: Picea sitchensis; assembly: GCA_010110895.2. NCBI lineage: Eukaryota > Viridiplantae > Streptophyta > Pinopsida > Pinales > Pinaceae > Picea > Picea sitchensis. The sequence goes on from SNQJ01S0157184.1 coordinate 2,495, forward strand.
TGTTTGCTTCTTGATATCCTTCTTGGTTTTTCTCTTTTTTCTTACATTAGGGTTTATATATCAAGTTGTTGTTCAGTCCTTGCATTTTCATTTCTTTATATTGAAAATACAAAAAATATACATTTTTAATTATGGAATTTGATCTTTTGGGTTCTTATTAGTGATCTTGATATGTGTATGGAAAGATTGCATCTTATTTGAAATTTCAAAGTTGAATTGAAAATTGCATTTTTGAAAATATTATCATTTATTTAGAATTGAAGTTAGGACTTTGCATTATATTCATATTCGTTTATTTTACTTGATGAGTCATAACATCATCAGTTTCACGATCACATCTTTTGAGTAAAAAAATACGCTAAAAGTAACGCTAATAAATTTAAAGTTGATTAGAAACGATTTTATTTTTCGAAGTGCACAAACTAGCTTAAGATTTAGAGCCTTGGAATAGGATTTTGTGAGTAAACTTCTCCAAGGATATTAAACTCAACATATCTCTCTAAATAAGGGAGTGGTGAAATTCATTGTATAATTGGTGATGTCAAGAGGCTCCGCTCACACCAGAGTTAAGAACAAGGTCACGTGAAGTTGGTTGCGGAGATATCCCTCCAATACCTTATTAACGTCAGGGATATTTCTGGGGATCTATTCGTATATGGGGGTCTTGCTAGTACCTTTACCTCTATGAGAAGCGGTGCTTTCGATATTTTGGGATTTGTTCCCCTACTCATATGGTAGACTTGACTTACAACTGTTCACTTTCACATTAGTTATATCATGGTGTCTTTAGTTGCTTGACATAGGTAGCCACATAGGTTACTTGCAGGGGTTATTCTGAAGGTACCCTGAGTCAGATAAGGGTCAGACAACACACAACCTTTATGGAGGATTACCTCTCCGGGGGGATCTGACCAACTGTGTTGTTAATCCCACGAGGGTCCTTATAACGGATTTTGATACCTCTGATCTTTTGAAGGGAGTCTTAATCCCCTCTTGGGAGAGGTATACCTACTTTAGGGAGGGAGGCCCCTTTTAGCCACTTTATCTTGTTTGTGTGCATATTGTCCTTTTTGTTTATTTTGGTTTTCTCTTTGATTGTTAGTTGGCATTAGGATTTGTTTTTATATCTCAAGTCTTGAGTCATTGTGGAGCTAGACCAACTTCCTTGCAGGTCTCGTCGTTTGTTGAAGTTACCACCACATCTTGATTCTTTGCCTTCTAAAGGGCGTAAAGTTATCAAACGTGGTACACACACCTCCACCTACCAGACTTGTGATCATACAAGTATGAGTATTGAGTTGAGTCAGAAAGATAATGGGAATCCTTTGACTCCCATACCTATCATAGTTAATGGAACTCCTTCTATGCATTCAACCTCTACAGTTGTAATGTCAGAGGTTCCCTTCATCACTCATGCCCGACTTGTAGTTAATACTCAAACCATAGTAACAAACCCTTTTGGGTCTCTTTTTAATTCATCGGGTTACAATACTCGATCCATCCCTTCGGCCTCTATCCCTTTCTCTTATGGTATGCCGAATTTCACATCGCAATTTTCATCCTCCATTCCAGCATCCAATCTGAATCCTAGTATTGGACTTGGGGGCATGGCTCCTCTGCATATTCCACTCTCATTTGGTGGTGCTCATATTCCCCAAATGACTCCTATGGTTGGAAGCCAACTTCCTTTTCACCCCAAGTCTAATCCTAGTCTTAATGATCCTGGATGGAGTAATCAACCAAGCGGACATGCTACTGCTTGTGTTTCATCCTTTACACCTACCTCCTCCACAACGATTCCGACCAACACGTTTGGCATGAAGAATCCACCTCTATCCTTCATATTTCCACCTGGAGGAGGTCAATTTCATACTTTGGGCAACCCCCAACCTGGAGCCACTCTAGTTGGGGGGAATATTTACAACCCTCATTATAACATTCCTACTGGAATGGTGCCCAACCAACCCTTTATGAATCAATTTGGAGGGGGGTTTTACAATCTAAGACAGGGCCATGGTGCATATCATAACCCTGTATGGTTTGCGATTCCCCAACATCAATCTTTCCCGAGATTTTGGGGCCAAATGTTGCAACCCCGTCTCCCTTTTTTGTCCACGCTCAATTTTCCAAACTTGTCAATATTACTGAACGACCCAGTTCGTCATGAACTGACATGGTCCCCCGTCTCGACCAAGCTTCCTTCGGATATTCTGAAATTCAAAAGAAATATTGATGAGGATCCTGGCGATCATGTCACCACTTTTCATCTTTGGTGATCTTCCAATTCCCTTAATGACGATTCTATTTGTTTAAGATTGTTTCAATGCGCCCTCACAGGGGTTGCAGCAAAATGGTACATAAAGTTACCAGGGGGGACGCACGAGAATTTTAATCAGATGGTTTTAGTATTCCTCAACCACTTCCAATTTTTGGTTCGTTATGATGTAGACATAGAAATTATATCGGCCCTCCGCCAGGACAAAGCCACCCATATCTCAGATCACATCCAAGAGTGGCATAGATGGAAGAGGTTGATCAAGGCCTACAATCCTCTAGAGTTTCTGTTTTAACGGTTTCTTAAGTATTTACTGCCTTATATTTTGAAGGATGTTTCTACATCTGGGGTAACATCTGAAGAGGAAGAAATTTTTAAAACCCGTCAGTTACATCTCATAGATGCTCAGTCTAGGATGTTATACAAAATTCTTCCTGATGCACCGAGGTCAAATTACGACCCTAGACAAAAGCTCAGGCCTCATGCCGATGGCATTATAGGCTCCGTAAATGTGAAATCTATAGACTTGGTGACAAACCAGTTGAAAGTGTTGTCTCTAAGATAGTTTGTAGGAGGACAAGCTTCGTCTGTGTCCTCCACTCCCACTCAATCGGTGGATGTGCATTTTGTATAGTCGTCGACCAACCTGAATGGTAACCAACAACCAAGAGGGAATAAAAGGAAAGGACATGGTAAACATCGTAAGGGTGGGAGGAATAATAATAATAATAAACCTAAGGAAAACATTAACAATGATTAATCAAACAATAATGTTGGTGAGGGAAGGAGAGAAAGGAGAAAGGTGAAATTTCCTTGCAAGCTTTGTATTGATGATCACCTTACCCATGTGTGCCCCAAACTTGAGGAAGTTGAGAGGATCTTATCTCTACCACCCATTGTGTTGGCTAATACTTTTTCACATAATCAACAGATGGCCTCGAGATCCTCTAATGTAGGAAATGCAGTGAGTGGGAATCAAAACCCACTAACGCATGAAGGTGACCATCTAGGCATAAATATGGTCAAGTCTCAGATTAATGTAGCCACTCAGTCTCACAATTACAAATCTTCACATGATGTTCCAGGTCTAGAGTCTCCTCCTCCTCTGAATACTCCTTTACAGATCAAAAATCTAGAGCCTCTACCTCGTATTCCAAAAGGAGTACTCAAACGCTCTACCCATAACCCTAATGCTAGAGCTGCCCAAAACTACTCTATTGTGGAGGATCAGGGTCAAACCCCTTTCCCGATGTCATCTTTGGATGTACTCCAGACATGTGCTTCATAGAGGAATGCATTTTTATCTACGTTAGGAGCTCTAGACCCCTGTGGCTCTAAGGTTATCAAGTTTGAAATCACAGATGTGAAGCCTCACTTGCCTTACCACGTGGCCTTTAAAATCCATGTGGGTTACTCCAAGTATACCATTGAATATATTATTATTGATGAAGGCGTTGCAACATTTGTGATGTCCCTAACCTGTTGGAAATCCATTGGCTCTCCAAACCTCTCTCAATCTCCAACTATGTTGACTGCGTTTGATGGTCGTTCTTTCTGTCCCCATGATATTCTTCCTACCTTTCGTTCCAGTTAGGTGGAAATACATTGGATGTGGATGTCGAGGTGGTTGATGCACCCCTTGACTATAACTTATTACTAAGGCGTAACTAGACTTATTCTATGACTATAGTCATATCATCCATTTTTTGTACTTTATGTTTTCCTCACGATGGAAAAATCGTGATGATCAATCAATTGTCCTTTGCGCATGCTATCCCCAATGCATTAGTTGTACCTTTGATCCCCATGATCAACAATTATCAGTCGACAAACAAGGATATTGGTGTCAAACTGTGTTCCTCCCTTATGGGTATCTTTTATTTCATGGCACCAGTCCATCATATCTATGCCATGTCTAGTAGGTCTTCTTCGTCAATGAGGTATGTTCCTTTCCAAACTTCTTATTTTAATGATCCTTGGACCCTACCTTCCATGACCATGTCTTGTGAAGGTCAGTCGCATACTAGAATGGAAATGCCACTATCGGTGTTAGAGATAGTGTATCAGGTTGTTCTTGACTATATTGTTGACTCAGATCATGTCTCCTCGCAGAAGGATGATGATGATCCTTTTCTTTGGTCTATATGGGCCACTTCATCATCTTGCTCACATGATTTCCTCGATGATACTTTAACTTTGGATGAAGGAATCTTAGAGGCCATGAATGGTTCTGATAGGCCATGGGATGATATGCATCATCACTCTTACTTCCTCAAAGAGCTTGTTAGGATTGAACAAGATGATTTTATATCTACCTTGAGTGAGATAGTTGACCACGTCATATTTCCACTAGATATGCATGAAATTTATGACGAAGGAAACACGACGAGTATTTCTCCCACTGTCACAATCGACATCTCTTGTATTCCTGGTAAAAATGAAAATGTATATATCGGTGCAGATTGTTCGCCTGAATAAATTCGGATCTACACCAAGCTCTTCATATAATTTTGTGATGTATTCACTTGGTCATATGAAGAGATGCCAAGAATCAACCCTCACATTGTTGAACATGAAATTAAAACCTACCTGAATGCCAAACCTATTCAGTAACAACTTAGAGTTTTTAATCCTAGAAAGGCCTCTGCTATTAAGACAGAGGTGGAGAAGTTGCATAAAGAAGGTTTTATCTACCCAGTTCCCTTCACTGAATGGGTATCCAATCCCATTCCCATGAATAAGAAGTAAGGAACCATCCATGTGTCTATGGATTTTGGAGACGTGAATAAGGCATGTCCTAAAGACAACTTCCCGACACCTTTCATTGATCATATTCTTGATGAGTATGCGGGAAGCGAGGTTTTTCTTTTATGGATGGATTTTAAGGATACAACCAAATTTAGATTAAATCTAAGTATCAACATAAGACGACATTTATTTGTCCTTAGGGTAATTTTGCATACCGGAAAATGCCTTTCGGCCTTAAAAACATTGTAGAAACCTTCCAACGAGCCATGACCTTCACTTTTCATGATCTAAAGCATATAATCGAATCTTACCTTGATGATATCATTGCTCACTCTCGTAAGAGAGTGGATCACTCTTCCACACCTTCGGCTATTTTTTTAGAGATGCCATTATTATCACATATGTTTAAACCCTCATAAGTGCATCTTCTTCGTTAGGTCAGGTCATCTTTTAGGATTCTTATTTTTTTAGACTGGGATCATGGAGGATCCTTTAAAGGTTGAGGCAATACTTCGATTTTCTCCCCCGCACAACATTTGTCAGCTTCAAGGTTTACAGGGGAAATATAACTTCTTACATCAGTTTATAGTAAAATATTCCAATATTACTAAGGGTTTCATGCATCTCTTGAAGAAGGACACTCTATTTATATGGGATGATCGATCCTAGGAATCCTTTGATGCTCTTAAGAAAACATTGGTATCGATGCCCCTGCTGAAGCCTCCAGACTAGAATAGATATTACTTACTTTATATCACCACATCTGAAGGGATGGATGGTATGGTTTTCATTCTGGAGGATGATGAGCTCCATGAGAACATCATTTACTATCTTAGTCAAAACTTAGTCAGCCCTGAACTCAAGTACTCTCATGTTGAGAAGCTAGCCTTGGCTCTCATACACGCGGTTCAAAGATTATGGCACTATATATTGCTTTGAAAAACTACTGTAGTTTTTTATGTCAGCCCATTTCAATACGTTCTTACTAGGTGTATCATAGGGGGGAAATATAGTAAATGGATTGTCATCTTGCAAGAGTTTGATCTCAATTTTTCTTCACCAAAATCCAAGAAATCGCTAGTTTTTGCCAAGTTAATATCAGACTTCCCTTGGTTAGATGAGGATGTTATTCATGTCATTTCATTTGTGGATGAACACATTTTCCTTATATCATCATCAAAATCCTGGCATGGAGACATCTTGATATATATTCAAGCCCTGAAGTTCTCTCATCATCTTTCGAGAGACAATCGATGACATATACAATATCAAGCTAAAAAATACCTTATCGTCGGTGACACTTTGTACCACCGAGGCGTACATAATATATTGCATCATTTCTTGAATCATGAGGAGGAGGATTTTGTTCTTAATGACTTTCACAGTGGGGCTTGTGGTGGTCATCTATCCGGGATTGCAACAGCCTAGAAGATATTCCGAGCCAATTATTTTTGGTCATCTATTTTAAATATTGTTTCGAAGCGGTCAAAAAGTGTCACCCCTACCAGGTGTTCACTCATAAGATATTCTTGCATCTAGCCCCTCTTCACTCAGTCATCATCGTCAATCCCTTCACCAAGTGGGGGGTGGATTTTGTGGATTTCAACCCAACTTCGGCTAAGGGGCATCAACACATTATCGTGGTCATAGACTACTTTACTAAGTGGGTCGAGGCCATGCCTAAAATTAAATCCAATGGTAATATTGCAACATTTTTCATGTTCAATCAAATTATAGCCTGGTTTGGAATCCCGAGTGAGATTGTCATTTATCATGGTAGTCACTTTCAGAACAAAATGATGAAATAATTAGCATTGAAACAGGGGTTTAAAAATGGTCATTATTTCCCTTACTATCCCCTGGAAAATGGATAAGTATAGGATTGAACACGTCTCTCAAGAACATTTTGTAGAAAACTATCATCCATAGAAAATCAGGCTAGCATCTCATGTTTTACCCTGCACTCTAGGCATACCAAACCTCGTTTAATACTTCCACCGATTTTTATCCTTTTTAGTTAGTACACGGTGTGGATTAGATCATTCCTATTGAATTTGAAATCCCTTCTCTTATACTGACAATTAAGCTCCTTCCTGTCACTTTTGATCTCGAAGAACACCTTGTACACCTAGAGAGCCTAGATGAGCAGCGTTAAGATGCCTCTATGGCTATCGAAGTGAATAAATGATGTGTCAAGGTCTAGTATGATAATTTTTTCTATCCTCAGCAGTACGCTGATGGTGACTTGGTCCTCTTGTATGACCAAGCCAAAGAACCACTGGCGGTAGGAAATTTCAACCCCATGTGGCACAGTCCTTATATCGTGCAACATGTATTAGAAACAAGATCCTATGAATTAGAATATTATGAAGGGAATATGTTGGTTGAGCCTAGAAATGGGCTCTACTTGAAAAAAATATTACGCTTGAGCCCCAAGATTGGGCGTAACTCTTTGTATACTAGTGATTCTTAGTGTATATATCTTTTCCCTTTTGTCATCATCTTGCTTATCGAATTTTCCCTTGGTTGGAAGATGTCAACGGAGTCTTCAGTTTACTTAGGATTTGCAAATGGTGTCATTCTTCATACACAAAAATTGGCTTCCACCGCCTGGATTGTTTATTCACCTGAGGGTCAACTGGTGTCTTCATGTTGTGTTTGTTTAGGGCCATCAATGAATAATGTGGCTGAATATAGCGTCATTATAGAGCTTTTATGTGATTCCATTTCAAATGTTATTCGTTCTTTAGAAGTTCGCCTGGACTCCCAATTAGTAGTATGCAAGTTGAACGAAAGTTACCATGTGTGAGACCCTACTCTACTTCGACGATTCCTACAGGTACAACTTTTGGAATGACATTTTGATTTTATTACTTATAATCACATACCTAGAAGTTCTAATCATGTATCTAATGCATATGATAATTATGTTTGAGATTGGAATTTGTCACATAACTAAAGTAAAGAAAACACATTCACCAATGTATAGATTGTAATAAACTAAAGTCGAAGACCAATGTTTTTTTATATTTCATTTCTCCAAAAAATATGGTGTCATAGTACAAAATTGGGGCTCACACCCTCAAAATAAATATACAGTCGATCAATACAATAACCATGAAATCTATGCCTATGGAACCGGATGTGTGTCATGATAATATACTACTGCATTTATGAGATGCCGAAAGAGTCGCACCCACGCACAGGGCACACCCACCACATGTTGTTGCATCGCCTCTAGCAGATCCTCTACCTGAACAATGGGTATCCTATGCGTCAAATGAGACAGGTTTCCTTACACATTTTTAAGCACTCTCTTTGCATCTCCTCCCACTAGATCACNTTCCTCTTCCAGTGTCATTGGAATCCATCCAGTCGTCGTAGACATATGTCTACACAATAAAGCATTTTCGTTAAAGTACTTGACACCATCCAAAAAAAAATTCATTTTTTATTCTCTTTAAAAACACAAAAAGATGAAATATGTTTGAAAATTGTTCCATACCTATGTATCTGTAGGAAAAACTTGGTGGCAATGGGATGTCTAGATCTCCTCTGTAGTTGATCCCTACATAAGGGTATTCATCTAGGGCTATCACCTGTCGGTACCACCAAAAAAAGAACTCATTGTTGTAGGGGGTCAGTACCCTACCACCTTCCAACTGCATCATCACCTTAGTCCACCATAACATGGTTGGATCGAGTTGTCTATGCAGATAAATCTCGACTCTAGGGGTCAATCCTAGAACTCGCTCAAAGAAAAAACTACACAAAATAGATGCAAACTCGAAGTTCCTCTTCCTACACTCTTTGCAGTCTTTCGAATGGCTCTTCATGTTATCCAGTAGTGAGGTGCACCAATCATACACTGTGGGTCATAAGCGTTCCATGGAGTAGACCGTCAATGGCCTTGATTCATGGTGCAGTGAGGCCAGCCCCATGATCAGTGTCAACATGAGAATGCCAATCTTTAAACTCAGGTTGTTGATCGCCCGAATAGGGAGTTGGAACCCTACCTTTTCTGTGCTTTCAACACAGTGAGTGACGATGTAGTCATATATGTTCATGCCACTTACAACTCCCCTGGATTTGAGGTTCACCACATCACCCTTACATGAAAACCCTATAAGAAAGTAGATATCCTTGACTTCAATTCTCAATGGTTGCCCATCGAGGTTGAAGGCCTTTGTATCTAGATCCCAAAAGTTCACCAGCATTTGGAGCAGCCTCACTTGATCCCTGGTCCCTTTGAGAGCCCAAAACTTATAAAGTCCACATATTTTTAATGCTAATTGGGCCCCTGGATCTCTTTCCACCGCAGCATCAACTTCCTCATGCTCTCTTTCTTTCCATTCCAGTACCATCCTGCAAGAAAAATCCAATTTTTGAGTTAAATCTCTTTTTAAAAACCAAGTTATGGACTTGTACATGAGTTTCAATATACACAGTCATGTATATGGCTATATATACACTGTATTTTTTGATAACAATCGTGTATAGGGTTGTGTATACGTGGAACGATGATCTACAACCCGCATACACCCTAATTCCTAATTTTCACTTTAAAAAACTCAAAAAGTGAGATCTAATTTAATATTCTAATCCACTAGAAATGAAGAGGAGGGAAAGAATACTTACTTGGTCCAGACGATTGTCAATTCCATCGCTCATAGCTCCCGCAATTGACACTTGAAGATCATGGGAAATTTGGTCCAAATTGTACTATTTGGGTGAAAATGTGAAATGGTATGGTAAAATTGGTTATTTTTACTATTTCTAGAAAACAATTACCCAATTTACATAGATTTTGCTAATATTTTGGCCTAGTGGACTAATAGTGCAGTGTGTTGACGCCAAAAAGTGAAACATACAGTACCTACTTGCAAATGATTGCAAATGCCTTATTATTTAACTATATTTAATAATATACTAATAGGTGGGACCCTTGTGTAACTTGTGTGACTATGACGAAGATACGACACTTATGAGTTGGATGAGATGAGCCCTACAGTTTATTTGTGTTTAAAATATTTGTCGGAATGATTAATCAAACATGATGTTGTTGTCCCTCGTCCAATTTTTGGGGAAACTTTAGTCAGTTTTGGCCCACTTTTGGACTTTGACACGATGGTCGAAGAAGGAGTGCCCAGGCAGAGATGAGATCGCGGATCTCACACATTTTTTAGGGTTATGTGGACCCAGTAAAGGGTCCTATAGGGTGTTTTGACAGGTTTATGGGATGTCAGCCCATGGGGTTTCCCATGTTTAGGCCTTATTGTAAGGGTTTGTACACTATAAATAAAGGGGAATGTATTGTAGAAAGAAAAAAGTTAATGTAGTTCTGTGTGAACAGAGTTGCTTTGTGCAAAGGAATGTATGTGCACTAAGGCTTTGTGCTTGACTATGATTTTGTGGAAGGTGAAAATGTTGTGATAGAGGGTTTGTCTCTGTGCATTTGACCTAGTTTTGGAAGGAGGATCTAGTGCTTAGTGCACAGATCTCTTGTCTAGTGCGGAGCTCGACTCTGTGGCTTAGTGCATAGGAGTGACTGAATGTAAGATATTGGAAAATAATAAAGAGGCGAAGTAGTTTGTGGGTGTAGCCCCACCCTAGGGTGAACCACATATATCTGGTGTCTCATGGTTTTCTTTGTGTTGTGTTATTTCTATTATGAATCCCCTCAGTTCTTTGATTATGATGTATAATAGATAGACCTTTTGTTGCTTAAGTGATTTACTTGTGTTAAGGGTAAATGAATGCTAGATTTAACTTGTAATGCTAAGTGATAAGTGCCCAGGGTATATAATCATTTGTTTCTACTACGCTGATCTATCTTTGATCATGCTCTGCGATGTTAAGAAACTAATGCATGTCACCTTCTAAGCATTAATAGAATATTTTGTGAAGTGCTTTTATCACAGATCTGTGTCCCAGCCTGGTTACAGACACTTGTGTCCTGGAGCCCCCCCTACTTCTACCTTGGGTGAGACTTCACCTTCTTCGCAGGTGTTTTCGAAAGGGTCGGTAGTCAGTGTTTTGTTGGTGCGTTGTTGAGAGTTGAAACCTAGATCTTCCCCTGTGCCAACAAATGGTTCCATTGTCGGGACCTGAAACTGTGATTGTTCGGAACCATAGTTAAAAAAAAGAGAACTTTTCTGTGTAGATATGTTGTTGAAGTGTGCAATACTCTACTTGACTTGCGAAGCTTTGTGTTAAGGAAGTAAGATGTTTTGAAGAAAAGAGGTAAGATTTGTGCTTTGGTAAGAGAAAGATAAGTGAAATTTTTTTATTTGAAAGCATGAATTTAAGTATGTTTAATATATTTTGTCCTAGTCTGAAGGCTAGGTTGCAGTTGAAAGAAAGAGTTGATTTGAGTAAATTTAATGGAAATGAAGAAATATATGTTATTCCTATGCATAGAGAGAGTTTTTGGACTAATAAGTGGATGCAGGAACATAGAATTGTTTTTTACAGATTGCAGATCCAACACTATGATCCTAGGGGAAGTGTGTCGTATAGAAAAGGTTGGGGAACTTTGTGTTATAATTGCAGAAGGTCGGGAGATCTTTCTAAGGAATTCCCTAGAGTAAGCCCTATTTGTATTTGTTGTAAGGTTGTTGGTCATGAGGTTGAGGATTGTCAAAGGATTATTGCTAAAGTTGATGGGATGAACATAAGACAAGAAAACTATAAAAAAAGTCAAGAGACTAAGGGCATGTTAGAAATTCCTAAAGAGAAAGGGCCAGAGGAAGTTCAGACTATGTTATTACAGTTGAAAGAGATTATGGATGTTCATAAAGATGACAATTTACCAGAAATCCTAAAATCAAAACAACGCATAAGTACAAGAATATAAGACTTAGACATAGACTGTGTCTTGGATGAAGAAACACAAGTGAATATTATGACAAAAGAAACTTGGGAATTTTTGGGAAAGCCTATTGTGGTACCTTCTTTAGGAAGGATAGGCTTGTTTAAAGGTAAGATGATAACTTTATGTGGAATAATAACTATTGTACCTATTATTGTTCATGAAACATCGACTGAAGAAGAATTTGAATTCATTAGGTTTGTTGTGGACAACACCCCTGTCTCATTGTTGTTAGGTAAGAATTGGATTGAGAAGGATCAGATCAAAAGGAAAGAAGAGGAAGAAGCTACAGAAAATAAAAAGCAAGAATTAATGGATTTCATAGCTAGGAAAATAGACCGACTAATAGAAGAACAAGAGGATAAGTCGAAGCAATAGAGCAAAGTAACAATGCAGGAGGGACAGAAAGCAAGAGAATTAGCTATCAAGGTTGAAATAATTCTAGAAGGCTTGAATAACATATATAGCCAAGAAAGAAGTATGCCCACTGAGGAAATGTTAAGAAAAGGGATATTAACTTTAGAATCTTTGAAGGTACCTCAACAGTGCAAAGCCACTACGCTAGGGAAAGATAAGAATAAAAATGGAAAGAGGATTCCATAAATAGTTAAAGAGACTCAAATCATAGGAAAGAAGTCAAGGAAGCTCAATAAAAATAAGGCTAAGTTGGAAAAGATACAAGAAGTTACAAAAACTAGATGGAAGACTTCGCAAATTGGAACCTCATAGGAGGCAAGTTTGCAAGATTTGAACCTCGCTGGAACAACAGGTCTACGCGGATTTGGACTTCTCCCTGGTGAAGTTATATGACCGTTGGAGGCACTCTGACCGTTAGAATGATGCTCCAAAATGGTTAGAAAACTCATTTATGGGCCTATGGACTGCTTTTGGATGTTCAGACCACGCCATAACGAATATATTTACATTGATGGAAGCATTTCTTGGTCGTTGGAAGATCCGTCATGATACCCTGCTTATTTAACTCATTGGTCATTATGATGGGACCACTTTATAGTGTCTTGTGGTGCTATCTGAAACTAGACTTCGCTTGTCTGTTAAAAGCTGGAATGTCGAGCGAACCTAGTGAGTTGGAGAAGTTTGTCGAGGAAGTTATTAAGAAGATAATGACCAACAGACCGATATTTGAAGGTATTCATGCATCGTCCACTAGGGGACTACAGGCTTCCCCTTTGACCGGACGCCGTTCCACCCACATCAACCCCGGAACTGAATAGTTAAGTAAGCCCCCACGATGATCTGGCTAACGCAAAGAAGATCCCATTGATCCTGCTTGAGTATGTTCATCCTCTAGCTGGCACTATTATGACAGTATCCCTCGAGATTTTGATTACTTTGTATTCACTGCATACATTCTGAACGGAATTCACATAGTTGGGAGTCAGTTAGGACAGATCTCGTTATTGAAGCACATCGACTTCAACCTAGGAAACCAAAAGAACTATGCCATGTTGGCTCCTCACCGCTATTTAACGAAGACAACTGGAAAGAAACCTCACCTCATCTCGCATCCATGGATTAAAGGGTTGGCGTAGTCAACCATGTTGAATGTGATGAAAATCCTGCATTTTGGATGCCACCAAGAGGTTAACGCTTGTGTTAAAATCCTTCTATCGTGATATCATGGTGGATATCTATGGCTCGACAGAAGGATTACTGTGGATCTGGAATTTATCCACCAGATCACAGGTTTAAGTGTGAAGGGTCCTTACCCACATCAGCTTTATCTAGGGAAGGCCTCAGACCGTTCGTTATCACAGTGTATCAAAGAATCTTACGGAGAGTTAGAAAAAGGAAAGCGAGGTTACAAGGTAGCCTCTATACAGAATGGCGTAGTGCGCCTTTCTTGTCAACTCTTAGCTGGAAATCTAGTGAGGAAGAACCACCCCACACAGGTCACTGGGTTCCTAGTGGACCTCGCAGGAAAGTGTGTGGAGGGCATGCAGATGAACTGGGCAAACTACCTTGTCAACGAATTAGAAAAGGATTGTTGCGAAGCCCGGGACTTGGGATATGAATTTCATTACAGTTGGTTGATCATTTTGATCACATTTGTAGCTTGGAAAATTCTTGAAGGAGCCACTTTCCTAGAGATCGAACCTTCGAAGCCATTCGCCACTCAGTTTTCCAGCTTGTGGTATACCAATGACATGACGAAGAAGTGGCAGTCTAATGTTGTGTTTCATGGACATTACCAGCAGTTGAAGGTCGCCATCAAATCATTCTCGTGTATCAAATGACACAGCTTGCATTAGTAACAACCCATAGTGAAGTTTTGCGCTGATCCCCACTTCATCTACATCACCACGCGAAGAGATGAGCACCGGGAAGAATTGCAGTCATACTACAAGCTGACAGATGAAGATATGGAATAGATTACAAAGGAATGGCCAGAGGAATTTATTGTACCTGTCACCGATGCAGAGTTATCCGACACTAACACCATAGGAAGCCTCATAGTTACACAAGTTGAACATGTCAGATAGTCTAGTGGGACGAAGAAGTAGAAAAAGCAAGATGAAGTCCAGGACATCGAGAGTGACGTAGAGGACAAAATTTTTGAAGATAGTGGGTATGGCTCGCCAGGAGGACGAGAAGATGAAGTAGAAGGATAGGGAAGAGGAGATGAAGGAGAAGAAGAGAAAGGAGGAGGCGAAGCTACACCACCTGAATATCCCCCTACTAGGATAGTGACACCGCAGAAGAGGAAGTTTTCTCCGAAGAAACCTTCATCAAGGAAGAAGACGCGCACCAACAAGCCACAGTTGGAAGCCACTCTCACTGATGACGACATCAGTCTGGTCCACGGAGCTATGGAGGACTCCTCTGAAGACATGTTGTAGAGATACGGAGTGAAGCAGGAGGAGTTATATCGAAGGATTGAGAGAGAATTGAAGGAAGTCAAGCAGGGTGTTTGTTTGGTCTGCGCAGTACCTATTGTGTCGTATGTGCCTTCTGCATCACAGACTGCAGAATTGGGGGATGAACTAGCCCAATTGAGAAGGATTGTGAATGCAACAGAAGCTCAGTTCTAGAGAGCTCAGGAAGAGAAGGAGAAGGCTACAGAAGCCTTGCAAAAGGAAAAAGATGAAGTACTAGTAAAATTATGAGAAGTGCAGGACAGTGTAGATGCCCATGAAAGCGACAAAGCAGAGCTTCAAGCGAAGTTTCAAGAGAAAAAATCCCAGATACAGAGGGAAAAAGAGAAGCTTCTCGCAGAACATTCCATGGTCAAAGAAGTGGTAAGTAAAGCATGTCTGTCTGTGCTAGGCTTGGCACAGGAGGAGAAAGAGTTGGTCGAAGCTCAAGTAGTGAATCTCACAAAGACCCTCCAGCAACTTCAGTCTAGGATAACTGATCTGGAGGCCCAAAAAGTACCAAGCACACCGCAGGAGGTGCGTGACCAGAGTGAGGAGTCCACCAAGAACACAGTATTAAGTATAAGATCCCTCGCCTTGGTATGTAAACAAATGAGTGACAGGAGCGCCTAGACATAGGAATGCCTCGTCGAGGATCCAGAGCTAAAGAAGCTAGAAGAATAGTTACAGGAGGCGCAACAGTAAGAATTTTCATTGCAGACACAAATGAAGCTACTCACAATAGTGGAAATGATGAAGAGATCCCAGGAGCAGTGCACAGTACAGCAGTAGATCATTTCCCTCCAGGCTAAGGTAATGGAAGTAACGTAGAAGCTACAACCTGTGTAGGATGAAGATTGAAAGGTGTTCGAGGAGATTGATGGACATGGCTCACAACTATATCAAGTAGTTGCAGAAGTAGAACAACGCCTAGAAGGGCATGTTATAGAGAAGACAGTCCAGGAGATCATTGAGCATGAGGCTCAGGTGAGGCAGCAATTCGAGGCAGCTCGAGTTAATATCGAGGCATTCGAAGCAATATTATTCGGACTTGAGTGACTCAGGATGAGTCACAGGTGAGTGTTGGGGGCTTGTTATCCCTCAACCAAGTTTTCAGGAAACTTTGGTTAGTTTTGGCCCACTTTTGGACTTCGACACGATGGTCAAAGAAGGATCCCCCAAGCGGAGATGAGATCATGGATATCATCCATTTTTTAGGGTTATGTGGACCCTATAAAGGATCCTCTAGGGATTTATAATGGATTTATGGGATGTCGACCCATGGGGTTTCCCATGTTTAGGGATTATTATAAGGGTTTGTAAAGTATAAATAAAGGGGAATGTATTGTAGAAATAAAAAAGTGAATGTAGTTATGTGTGAACATAGTTTGTTTTTGCAAAGGAATGTATGTGTGTTGAGGCTTTGTGCTTGACTATGATTTTGTGGAAGGTGAAAATGTTGTGATAGAGGGTTTGGCTCTGTTCATTTGACCTAGTTTTGGAAGGAGGATCTAGTGCTTAGTGCACATATCTCCTATCTGGTGTGGAGATCAACTATGTGGCTTAGTGCACAGGAGTTACTGTATGTAAGATCTTGGCGAATAATAAAGAGGTGAAGAGGTTTGTGGACATAGCCCCACCCTGGGGTGAACCACATATATTTGGTGTCTCATGGTTTTCTTTGTTCTTTGTTTTTTATGTTATGAATCCGCTTAGTGCTTTGATTATGATGTATAATAGATAGATCTTTTGTTTCTTAAGTGCTTTACTTGTGTTAAGGGTAAATGAATGCTAGATTTAACTTGTAATGCTAAGTGTTAAGTGCTTAGGGTATATAATCATTCGTTCCTACTGTGTCTATCTATGTTTGATCATGCTCTACGATGTTAAGAAACTAATGCATGTCACCTTCTAAGCATTAAGAATATTCTATAAAGTGCTTTTATCACAGATCTGTGTCCCAACCTAGTTACATACACCTGCATCTTGTAGCCCCCCTTGCTTCTACCTCAAGTGAGACTTTGCCTACTTCGCAAGTGTTGCTGAAAGGGCTAGTAGTCGGGGTTTTGTTGGTGCGTTGTTGAGAATTGAACCATGGGTCTACCCATGTGCCAACAGATGTTATGGGCGATATGATTTAAAAGGGAATGGTGTTGTTTTTATATAACACTCATAAGTATTATTATGTTACATTTATTTTGAGGACGGACCTAAACTCCATGCTTAATTTATATGTGTGATGTGATGATTTCATGCTACAAGGGTACACGCATTGTTTGAATTGGAAGTAAGGTTGGAACATGGTATCCCTAGAAAGTATTTGAGATATGTCACATTGGAGTTTTTAAACAAGGGATGGTGCATTTGTTAAATTGGATACTTAGGGAAATGGTGGTGTATTCGACCTGCATTAATTGATTTGGAGTTAGTGGTTTATGTGTTGTATGTTAGCTTTCGCATAATGGCTATGGATGAATGTAGATACGACATGTAGTAAATGCACGTCTCTCTAACCCTCCTCGAGCCCGCTACCCTAGTCATTTTTCATTTTCTCTTGTTGGTTGTTGCTGCTCCGTTTTGTTCGGTCGTGGAAGAGGTATACAAGCTTGGTTTTTTCTCCTTAGCAATTTTTACACAGGTATGGGTTTCTTTCTGCTCCATCCATGAATATTTCTCTCTTCTCTTTAATTAAGTGAATAGTTGGCTCTTGAGTTTTCTCGTTGTCTGTGCATTTCCAAAGTTTATAATATATGGAATTTTTACTGTGTATGGATTGGTGGTTAAGTGTTGGTCTTTGTGGCATTGTGTTTGAACCATGTTCATTGAAAAGTTGTGTGGATGTTCATACTGTGTATGTTATTCGTGCTTTACTTGTGGGAAAGAATACAGTTGGGGACTCTCGGGCCTACCTTGCCTCTCGTTTCTTGTTTTGGGTTTCTTCCCTAAGAGTATCATTGATCCTTACCTGTGGCTTATATGAACACTATGCATGTCATTTAAGTTATGATTCTTCGTACCCATTGTTCCCGCATCCTTGTAACAACTCTGTGAATATAAATGAATTTTTTTGTAGAAGCATTAAGCCTCTCGTGCTCCTTTGGATAAACCCTCAATTTGGTCAGCTCATCACCCTCACTGCATTACTCTTCACTATTATGTATTGAACCCTATCTATTGAAAATTAATGTGAAAGTGGCCAACCCGTAATTTGATAAAGGCAATATCCGTGCTTATTTTTGGTCATGGGTTTAGTTGATTATTTGTTGTGAAAAAATGGAAGGAATGTTAATCCCAATCATGTGTCTGGTAATACAGTCTTTCCTATGGAGATATTGGGGTGATAACATCATTGCAAAATCATTATTTAAGGGTTACGATCTACTATGTGTTCAATTTTGTATGAAAGGAATACCTCTATGGATGAATTATATATGTGTTGAGTGGGTTTTGTGAACAAGAATAAGAGGGATTTTAGGAGCGTTTTTATTTGAATTTTCATTTTTGAAATATGTCATACAAAGGGATCTCTTTCGGTGCCACTTCGTGGGACCCTATGGTTATTTAGAACACACTGGTGATTATATCGTGGACCACCGTCTGTCCATTCCTCGACTATTGGTTGTGGTTATTGTGATTATTATGGTGCAGTGTTTCCTCGACTCTGTTGTGCACAAGTTGTGTTATTATTGTTGAATGTTTATTGGGAATTAAATTGTGAAATGATTAATGTGCAATGCAATTTCTAAATGCAAGTGAGCAGCCTTGAAGTGAAACCCAGTTCTGGATTTTTGAAAACAAAGTGTTGAATTTCAATTTTGAAACACTAAGGGGTTTTGAATTTTAATTGACGTTGAAGGTAGAATTGTTTGATATATTAGAACAATATCCATGGGAGTCATTTCCATTATACCATTTTATGCAAAATACACTCCCCTCATTATCCCAATTACACTTTTTCACTCCTTGTTCTGTTGTTACTCATTTTTTAAGGAAAAGTCTGAATGAAAATTAAAGAAATGAAGTGGCAGTAATTGATGATTGGTACTCAGAGATATTTTTAGATACACAGTTGATTGTTTTTGTTGATTGATTGAACAATATTCATAAATATTTCCCCCCATGATATCACTTTACGCTAAATACAAGTCCTCCATACTCCCAATGACCCTATCAATTCCTTGTTCATGTGAAAACTAATGAATGGCATTTTTATGGATTGATTGCATGCATCATGTAGTAAATAATAGAGCCAACTCTTGATTTATTTAAGTAGAGTTTCAAGTATGGGTTATTAAGATATTTTCATGACTAGTTAAATATTTCTACAGGATGAGTTTTTCTAGCAGAGGCAGTAATGGCCGAAATAATAAAGGCAGAGGTAACTGATAATGAGGCCATAGAAGGCCTTGGTTTTCTATGCACTTTGATGTTGATCCACAAGAGTTAAACTAGTTGTGTCTGTCAGTGTTTCATGGAAACCTGCACAAGAGATCTAGCTAAAGCAAGTACAAACAAAGCTTATCAAGAAAGGAAGAGAGATTCAATATGGAAGAATGAGAAAATTAATTCACACTACTCCAATGAGTTGATTATTGATACATAGATCATGATCAATATGATACAATGAATGAGTGGAATACACTCATATATAGGGCAAAACACTCCATAATTAAGAAAATCAATCAAGCAGTTAACTTTCCTTAGGAATGCATGCATGCATAATAATGATGGTAAAAATAGAAAGTCTAAAATAGAACTAGTTAGTGTCGAAAATATAAATTTCTCCAACACCCCCCTTGAACATCACTATGGAGTAAAAAATGAGTCTCGGCTACTAGGCCATTTTAGGTACTCATGTACAATGCAATTAATGAACACTGAATAAAAGTGAGGAAAGAAGGAAAACCACGTGAGAACAAAACC